>VZRV01000333.1:0-46358 GCA_013398115.1 Falcunculus frontatus
AAACCTAAGGCATCAGTGCTGCCAATCTGCTCCGTGCCTGCTCTCGCAGGGCTCCCATTTCCTGGCAGGAAGGTGGGAATCCAAGCCCAGGCTGAGTTAATGGAGATGGACACTCCAGTGCTCTCCATCTGTGATTCCCTGTAGGAATGCTGGCGGGTCTGGCTCGTTCAGGAGCTCGGTGTGAGCTGACAGCAGCTCCCCCAGAACACGCTGCTGGTGCTGCTCTCTGCACAGGGCAGTCACGTTCCGTGTGGATAATTGGAATTGTATCGTTTATTCCATCAAACGCCTCCCTGCCTCTCCCTGGCAGCGACAGCGGCGGCGTTGAGCTTGGCTTAAAGCAGGAGTTAAGGATGTGCTTAATGGTTTGGGCCAGGCCTAAAGCCTGAGGGTGCTCTGCGAGTGGTGATCCATTTCCCAGGGGAACTGAGCTGGTTTGGGCCAAATTCAGGGAAACGTCCAAAAGGAACGTCTCCTCAAAGGAAGGCAGGTTATAGCCGCTCCTCCCCCACCCAGGTTCGGGAAAGAAATATTCCTCGGAGGAATGTGAAAGAGAGAATAAAACTATTTATTTAACAAACACACAGGAAGATAATAATAATGCTAAATAATGAAATCTCTCGCTGTGGAGAGAAAACCTGAAAGGTTTGAGAGTCCTTCTGTGGGTGTGGTCTCCCTCCTCCTCCTCGGAGCTGGGTCGGCGTGGGGCTCCCCTCCAGGCCGGGGGAAGGTCCCCCGGTGAGGTTCTGATGTTCTGATGTTCTGAACCAGTCCAGAAGAGAAGAAAAAAAGAACCCGAAGTCCCAGAAAAACAAGGTTTAACTCTCCGTCTCTCCCTGAAGAAACAGAGCCGAAGAAGCTGGCTGAAAAGCAGGAAGGGTGCTTCCTCCACACTTCTCCCCACACCAGAGAGACGCAGAGGAGTGGTGACCTTGGAGCACAGGCTGCTTGGAAAAAGTTCGTCTGGCCTTTTTTTTCTTTCTCTTCCCTCTCTTGGGCTCAGTTTAAAGGCACAGGAATCATATCCGGGCATAGAGCGATGATAGGGGATCCACATCATAAAGTCACCCCAAGACAGGAACCTGTTCCTAAATCCAAGCTAAACCTTCCCAGCCATTCCCTGGGTCCTGTCATGCTGTCGCAGCTCAGAGCTGCAGATCCCAAGGAGTTTCCCCTCAATCCCTTTTTCTCCAGGCTGAGCAAACCCAGTGGCTCCTTGCTGCAGTGTCCTCGGCTGCCCAGGGAGTGGTGGCTGCTCTGTCACCTTCTGCTGAGTATTGTCCTTCCTGTTTTTAATTTCCACAAGGTACCTGTTCCCTTTTTTAGGGAGGGCCCAGGGAACTGTGCAATGATTCTCGGAGCAGAGCCCCTGCCACCAGCCCTGCTGAAACATCACCTCCTGTCCTGATGGATCCCTCAGGAATTATTGGAATACTCTGAGCACTCTTAGTGCCTGAATGTTCTCCCTGATCTGCCCGAGGATGTGGAAAACTTCCTTGTTTTCTTCCTGCCAAGCCTGGTGGGCACTGCCCAGGCTCTCCAGGGAATGGGCATGGCCCTGAGGCTGCCAGAGCTCCAGGAGCACTTGGACACTGCTCCCAGGGATGCCCAGGGTGGGGTTGTTGGGGTGTCTGTGCAGGGCCAGGATCACTCCTGATGGATCCTTTCCAGCTCAGGATATTCCATGGTTCCATGATTCTGGACCTTCTTGGGAGCTGCTAAACTGTTTCCCATCTTGGCTTTGCATCCATTTGGGTGAGGGTTGCAGGGTGGGTGTCTGAGGAGAACTGCTGCCATCCAACAAAATAAATTGGTCATTCAATTAAATTAAAGGGAAGGAAGAGACTCTGCAGCTTTATGTTTGCAGGTGAGAGGGGCCAAGCAGGTCATGGACGAGAATTTGGCCCATCTGAAGCAAAAATGGCCAAAGGGGACTGGCTAAAATCTTGTTGGGGTGTATTTGTGGCACCACGATGTCAATTTGGTGCTCGGGTTTAACTCCTGGGTTGGGTGGATCCCCAATTCCTGCCTGCTCAAGGAGGATCTGCTTCCCTTGGGGTTTTCCCACTGTGTGATGAAGCCAATAAATGTCACTGCATGCCAAGACCAGTTCAAGTGCATTTTCCTGGTGTTTATCCCTCTGGTTTGTCCGGATTTTGGCCAAATGGAGGAATTGGGAATCAAACCTTGGCCCTGTGTTTCCTCTCCTGCTGCAACATCTTCATGAGGCTGATGCCTTAGGTTTTAACTTTGATATTTTCAAATTCTGTACTGCTCAGAGTGTAACTCTGAAGTTCCTTGGAGCCTGTAATTCCTGCTCTCTCGTACTGGGCAGACAGAACAAAGCCTCTCCAGGCTTTGCCTTCAAGGACAGCCAGGCTGTTTTTAGGCCCAAAATGTGTAAACTAAAGATTCTAAGGGGGGCAAGCTGAGGGGAGTTACATCGTTAAACTGGGGCTTTAATTGGAGAATGAACCCTGATATGCAAATGATCCAAACCTATCAAAGTGTGAAGAACTCGTGACCTGGGGTCCATCTTGGGGTCCATTTTTTGGAAGCAGCCTTTGGCTCCCCCAGGGTGTACCTTGAAGGCCCTTCAAATAAATACCTGTCTTTATTCCCTTACTCTTGTCCAGTCTCTGTTTCTAGGTGGCTGCAGGAGGCATCAAGGCCATGTCCCAAAAACCTCCCTCCCTCCCTGGTGACCCTGGAGCAGGGTTGGTGCTTCTGGGAATGCCCAAAATGCAACTTTTTATTGGTGTGTGAACGTGATGTTGGCTCTCGTGCATCTTCTTCTGGAATGATTATGGAAAAACCAGCAGGAGATGTTAATGTGGGAAAAATACAGGAATTTTTCACTCCTGGAATTCAGAGTGAGGCTGAAGGCAGGAGGAGGCTGAGGGAGAAGAGGATGGGAGTCCCCAAGTGGGAGCTGTCTGTCAGTGATGGTTTGGAGGTGACAGCTACAGCCCTTGGGGGATCCAGGTCAGGCACTGCAATTCCTGCCTGGATTGAGGCAGGGATGTGTCCTTCCCTGTGGAGATCATCTGGCAGCAGGAGAAGGGAGGAGGAGGAGGATGACAATGGGGGAAATGGTGGGGTTCAGCTGAAGGAGAAGTGTTGGGATGGAGCTGGAGGCTGAGCTGGGCCAGGGGTGCCCGTGGCTGCTGGAAGATGCTGGATCCTGTGGGATCTCCTGGAGAAATCCTGGTGGGATCTGGAGAGATCCTGGTGGTTCTGGAATGGGTGGAGCAGCCTCTGTTTGACCTGAAACTGGATTTTCCAAGGAGAGCTCTGATGGGGGCAGCTTTGGAAGCTTTGTGCTGAGCACGTGAAATGGTCCCAGGAAATGAGCTCCCTTTGGCTATTTTTAGTTCACTTTGGCAGAAAAGCAAAGTTTTCCAAGGAAAGCTTTGGATGTGAGAAACAACTTTTGCTTGATAAAAAATTCAGACCTTTTTCGAGAGGGAGGGAATAAATCTGGAGGGAGGAGTGACACAAATCACAGCGGAAAAAAATATAATCACAGCTTAAAGAAAACATCTTCCCATTTGTTACCATCCTTTTCAGGGTCTGCATTTTAAATTATTTTATTTGTTTTATTTTTTAGGGGGAAGAAAAAGCCCCATCCTGACAGCTCCTGCAAGTGGCACCACTTTTCTCCTCCCAGAATCTGTTTGGGAAGTTGGAGCTTTCCCTTGTGGAGCTTTTTATCCTTTTTTATCCTATTTTTGCTTTTCCTGTGATTCTGTCAGAGCTCTGCAGGGCTCTGGGTCCCCCCACATCCCTCACACGATGGAAGCAATAAAAAGCTGAGATTTCCACCTGAAGCTGTGTGTTTGAAGGAGCTGCCCATTCCAAATATCAAAATTTAGAGGTTTGGTGGAGGAGAAAAAGCTTGGGAAGAGGTTTGAGCAAGGAATTGGGAATATAAATCCGTGGATGAGCTGGGAGAGGCATCTTTGGAAGGAGGAGCTGAATTCTCCTTGGCAGGTGGTGGAGCTGAGCTGGGTCCGTGTTTTCCAGCATCTGGCTGGGTGCAGGTGCTCCAGGGATTAATTCTTCCCTAAAACTTGAGATCTTCATCCCACAGCTCCCTGCTGGCAGCATTTCCCTGCCCCCAAATTCCCTCTCCCGTTGTTTCTGCAGGAGGGATCGTCTAAAAACGCTGATGGGAAAATCATTAATTTTTATTATTTTTTTTTTTTCCCCTCTAAACAAATGAGAGCTGGGGAGTAATTTAAATAACTCCCAAATCTGCTGATCAGCAAATCAAGCTCGTTAGTGCTGCTGCCTGCACAAGCTGCACACACACACACACACAGAGTAACAAGGTTCATTTACTGCTCCGTAGAAATTAAGGGGATGGGATCATTAAAATAAACTCGTCGTTCTTCTGCTGGTGCTTTCATTAATAAAATAAACCCTGGGATGGAGAGATGGTGAGCTGGCTTCTCTCTGTGGGTTTGCAAAGCGAGGAAGATGCAAATAATTAGTCCAAGCAGAGCCTGGCTCCGGGCGAGACTTTGCTGTGCGGAATTCCACGTCTTGGATCCTTGGAGGGGATAAAAATCCGCTTTTTCCTGGGATTTCAGGATGTTTCATCTGTGGCCTTGTGGTCACGTTCCTTCAGGGAGGAGGCTGAGTTGGTTCATTAATCACCGGCAGCACAATTGGGAGGAGAAAAGCTCAGTGCTCTGGCTGGAGCTGTCCCAACCTCTCCCAAATCCCTTTGATATCCAGAGCACTTCCCACTGGCCTTGGAGCTCAGGGAATGGGGAAAATCCCAGTGCAGGATCTGCTCCCTGTGCCCAGCCACGTGGGAAGGTGTTTTGGGTGGAAATTCTGGGATAAATGGCAAATCCAGGTTTGTAGCTCCCACAAAGGAGCCTGGTGAGGATCTCTGGGAATTCCTGGGGTTTCAGAGATCCCCATCCAAAGTCCTGGCACGTTCAGCTCCTTGACCTCGTCTTTCCAGCAGGACAGGATGGAGACCCCATGTGCCCAGGACTGCGTTTTTGGGAGAAAAGTGGTTTTTAATGACCAATCCTCAGGGAATTTCCTTCCAGTCCACTTTGGCTCAAAAGCTGGACTCAGGTAGAGGAAGGATTTTCCCTCTGGTTTTCCTGAGTGCAGCGAAAATGCCCCTTTGGCAGTGGCAATCCTCTCTCATTAATGTCTTAATTTCGCCTGGCTTTAGTTTAAATCTCCATGAAATTCAGTCTAGAAGTGAACTTTGGAGGGGAAATCCAGGGCAAGGATTCTCTGGGAGAAGTTGGGAAGCTATTGCAGTTCTTAAAAACTGCTTCAACTTTTGTATCCAGGGGTGAGTTGCCACCCAGGGGACCAGGGCGTGCCTTGGGAAGGGCTGGGAAGCTTCTCCTGGAAATTTGTGCTGAATCCAGCAATTTGGTTATCTCATACTTTCCTTAAATCAATTATATTTGATCTATTCCTAAACATTTTATTTTGCTCAAGGAAGAAAGCTCCCAGTTTTGGATGAGCAGTGATTTTCTGTGCTTTGGAGATTTTTTGGGACTGAAGTTACAACAGCTGCTGTTCAGAAAGTTTCTGGGGAGGTTTAACTTTGTGTTTTTTAAAGATTTTCAAGTAATTTGCTCAATTTGGCCTCAGGAATGGTTAATTCAGGATCTTCAGGCAATGACACCACCCAACTCCCAGGACTCTGGGCTGGTTTTTCCTGGAGAATGGTGCTAAGCTAAGGGATAATTTCCTTTTTTTTGTATAGCAAACGATATCAACCCTTTGCAGTGATGTTTTTGGTGGGGAGTATTCCAGCAGGGAATTTTGGGGTCGTGCATCTGGGATTGGAATGGCTGATTAGAAGGATGCTCCTGTCCCTCACCTCTGCTCAATGATTTTTTTTTTTAAGCTTGCAGGATTACCCCAAGCCCAGTCACTGCCGAGGCCTCATGAGATCCCTCTAATGTTTATCCCAGGATGAAATGACTCCTCCACATCATCCCTCGGATCCACAGGGATTCCTGGGAGTTCAGCCCTTCTTGGGGTGCTGGCTGGAGCTGTGAAACCACAGGGCTTTAGTGGGATCTCTGTCTGTGCCATTCCAACCTCACTTCTCCATGGTGGGAGATTCCTGCAGGTTCCAGCTCCATCCCGTGTTCCACGTGGGACCTCGTGGAAAATGACTGGAAAGGACCTTTAGGAATGAGATTTTTTTGGGGAAGGCTGTCCCCATCCCCACCTTGCTGAATTCCCTTCCCTTCCCTGTCTACAAGCACAGGTTTGGCCTCTGATCCCGCTGGCACCAAAATGAACATTTAATTATCTCCAGGCAGATCCCTCCCTTTGCTTCCATCCCTGCGGCTGCATTTACCCTCAGCCCTCCAGGGATTTAATTGCATCCATCCCTGATTTTTCTGCTGAGTAGAACATGGCATTCCTTCAGCGCCTCCCTCTGCTAAAAAGGTCTCCTAAAAAGGAGCAATTTGTCACTCTTTGGCCCAGGTAAGGGTTTTTTTTTTTTTTTGCCCATCTGAGCATATTTTCCCTCAGCATTTGCTTTCCCTCCTAATTTCCAATGGAACGTTGCTCGGCTTCTCTCTTGCCTTGCCACTATAAATTCTCCCGAACACAAGGAGACGAGTGCTGAGGATTATTAAGCACGTTGGAAGGAGCACCAGAGCGGGGCCTGACTTGCATTTTCAGCCGTGCTCCGAACAGGGAATGTCTTCTGGGATAAAAGTTATGTTTACACTCAGCTGCTAATTAGTGCTAGCAGAGTAATTATGTAACTGATGAAACAGGACTGCAATTTTGGGTTTGAAAGCTTTTTGCATCGTAAGCAGGGAGGTCAAAAAAAACCCCGCAACAGGGAGTGTTTTTTAATTCTGCTTAAATTCATGGAATCCCAGAATCCCAGACTGGTTTGGGCTGGAAGGGGCCTTAAAGCTCATCTTGTTTCACCCCATGCCATGGGCAGGGACACCTTCCATCACCCCAAGTTGCTCCAAGCCCCATCCAAGCTGGCCCTGGTTGTTTTGCTGGGATATTTTTTATGTCTGAGGGAGATTTGGGATGCTGGAGGGATTAGGAGTGGTTGGTGTGGGTCTGAACAGTTGTGGGGAGAGTGGGAGGCACTGGGAGCTGTGGAGCAGCTCTGCCTGCCTCTGCAGCAGCCTGGCTCTGCTCCCTTCTCCAGAAGATGGATGTCCCCATGGAATTATCTCTGTTCCAAGCCTCCAGCTCCCTCCTGAACTCTCCCTTCCTGCCGCTGCTGTCGGAGCTCTCCTGCTGAATCCAAATGAGCTCCGTTGGGTCTGGGGACATCGCTGTGCTCAGAGGGTTTGTTCATGGATACCCCTCAGCCAGGATCCTGCACCTGGATCTGAGGAAATCAGGATGGAGAGGAGGGATGGCTTTTCTGTGTCTGTGTGAGGGAAAAAATTAAATTTGCCTTTCAGTTTTGCATTCAGCAAATCTTCCTCCAGCAACTCCTTTCTCCTGGTGCCTGCAGGGAGCTGGGAAGCCACATCAGTTCCCAGCCCTTTTTCCTTTGTTTTAATCCATTTTGTGTTTATTCCAGGTCTTTTGGAGCTCAGGGTGTCACCGAGACGTGGCACAGCTCAGATAACTGGGATGAGGGTGCTCTGTGTGTCTGTGGAATTCCCAATGAGTGGGAATCCAGGCTGGCACATGTGCTGCTGCTCCTGGAGTGGTTTGTGCTCCATAAATCCAATTTTCATGAGGTGTCCCCTGGTGCAGCTCAGCCAAGGGTCCTCCAGCTGTGACAACCTTTCTCCTTCGGCAGCTTTTTGGTTTTTCCAGTTGGAATGGGCACCATGAAATCATTTTCCAGTCAACTTCAGGTGTTGGTACTGGAGAAAACACAGTTATTCCCTACCCTAAATACAGGGAATATCTCTGGGTACATCTGCTGGGTTCTGTTGGTAAATATTTACCAATATTTACCTCCTAAACTTTTTAATGGGGAGGTTAAGACACATCAGGGCACGATGTCCTGAATGCCTGAATTGTGGAATTGCTGCTGTGGCTTTTGGAATGATGCAGGAAGGAGCTGGCTGAGACAGCGACTCAGGTTGTTCACACCTGAGGAAAAAAAAGATGTAAATACTCAAATAATCAGAAAAATCAGTAATGAGAACTGGGAGTTTATCCCTTTGCAGGAGATCTTGTAAGCCTGACTCTCTTGGGGTGAAAATCAGAAGAAGGGGTGATGATCCAGAGCGTCACTGCTTGGGACAGGGACTGGGATTTCCTCCAGCCTCAGGAGTCTGTAAATGTTGGATTCTAGGGGTGAAACTGGTGGATCCTGGTGCAGAAACCTGTGGGATGGGTTCCCACATTGCAAGAAATGTTTTTGACAAGTTGGTAGTGCCAAAGGCACAGGGTGCCCAGAGAAGCTGTGGCTGCCCCTGGATCTCTGAAAGCATCCAAGGCCAGGTTGGACAAGGCTTGGAGCAACCTGGGATAGTGGAAATTTATCCCTGTCAATGGCAGGGATGGAATGGGATAGGCTTTAAGGTCCTTCCCAACCCTAACCATTGTAGGATTCTGCAATGGTGAAGGTGGGAAGGCTGCATTAATCTTTTTTAGTAGAAATCCTGAGGAGAGCACAAACTCTGCTTACTGAGTTTGCTTTTTGGGCTCATCTGCTTGGGTTTTGAGTGCTGGGCCCTGAGGCCTTCTTGAAGAAATTCAGAGATGGAGGCTGGACTGTTCTGTTTGCTCTGAATGTTCCTCTGTGGTGGAAAGGTGAAAATCCCCCCAAAATCTCTGCAGCCTTGTGTCCAAGAGAGGTTTTTGGGCAAGGCCTCTTTCTCTTGGGTAGAAATCCTAAAGAAGAGCCCTTCCTGAGGGCATTTTGGGCTCATCCACCTGAATTTTGAGTGCTGGGCTCTGAGAGCTTCTGGAAGGGAATCAAGGATGGTGTCTGGACTGTTCTGTTTGCTCTGAATGTTCCTCTGTGGTGGAAAGGTGAAAATCCCCCCAAAATCTCTGCAGCCTCGTGTCCAGGAGAAGTTTTTGGGCAAGGCCTCTTTCTTTTGGGCTAGAAATCCTGAGGAGAGTCCTTCCTGAGGGCATTTTGGGCTCATCTGCCTGGATTTTGAGTGTTGTGCCCTGAGGGCTTCCTGAAGAAATTCAGAGATGGAGGCTGGACTATTCAGTTTGTTCTGAATGTCCCTCTCTGGTGGAAACACGAAAATCCCCCCAAAATCTCTGCAGCCTCGTGTTCAGGAGAAGTTTTTGGGCAAGGCCGCTTTCTCTTGGGTAGAAATCCTAAAGAAGAGCCCTTCCTGAGGGCATTTTGGGCTCATCTGCCTGAATTTTAAGTGTTGTGTCCTGAGGGCTTCCGGAAGGAAATCAAGGATGGTGGTTGGACTGTTCTGTTTGCTCTGAATGTCTCTTTGTGGTGGAAACACGAAAATTCCCCCAAAATCTCTGCAGCCTCGTGTCCAGGAGAAGTTTGTGGGCAAGGCCTCTCTGTCTCATGTAGAAATCCTGAGGAGACGAAGAAGAGCCCTTCCTGAGGTCATTTTGGGCTCATCCACCTGGATTTTGAGTGCTGGGCCCTGAGGGCTTCTGGAAGGGAATCAAGGAGGGTGGTTGGACTGTTCTGCTTGCTCTGAATATCTCTTTATGGTGGAAAGGTGAAAATCCCCCCAAATCTCTGCTGTCCAAGAGAAGTTTGTGGGCGAGGCCCCTCTCCAGTGATGTAACAGCTGCAGTCTGCTCCCAACATTAAATGTTATTAATGGGGCTGATGTAATTCCATTTCCCAAAGCCTCGGAGGCTGGCAATAATAAACAGAGCCTTTTTAGGACCGGGTTATTGATGCAATACAGTTCAGCTAAACCAGGTCACCGAAGTGCAAATGTTTTATTCATGAGCTCCTTTCTCCCCACAAATCACCGCTCTCCACGGCAGAAATGTTCCTCATTCCCGGTGGCTCCATTCCTTGGGAAGAGCTTTGGCTGGAGCCAAAAGTGGCATTGCAGACCCATCCATCAGGGCAGGCAGTTGGTGATGTTGTTGTCTTCCAAATGGAGTTCATAATGGGCAAAGAGGTTTAATTAATGCTGCAGAGTAATGGCTCTGTTTATAAAGAAATAATGTCCTATAAAATTAGGCACTGCCTGGTGAAATGTGCCTCCTAATGGCCGGGCTGGCGTTTTAAGTGAGCAGTAAATCACTTAAATATTAAGACCTTCTTGAGCATGGATAATAAAGCAAGAGATTTGGAAATGGGAGATACCAGTGCTTACAATTATCCCTTAAATAAAATATTTTTATAGTAATCATGGAGTTAATCACCTCCTGGAGCAGACAGGTGAGAGAGGGGCAGTGGAAGATGTGTGGTGTTATCGCCTGCAGATAAAAGAATTTCAGTTGTGTTCTTGGAGTCCAGAACCACCAGGGAGAAAATATCAACTTTTCCTGAACTCTCTTTCGATTCTTTTGATGAATAAATGCAAGCAGCTGTTGTTACACAGAAAAGCTGCTGATCAAAAATCTGATAGATCAGGACTATTCCCCAGGCAGTGCTCACGGAGCTGCATGGCAGAACACAGGGATGATCTATGAATATTGTTTTCAACCCCCTGCTCCAAATATTTGAAAATATTCTCAATCGCCTCCATATTTTTAACTGCAACTCAGGCGAAGAAAATGCTGAATTACTGCTTTACAACTCGAATAAAATCAGGTTTTGCAGCCTTGCTGCAGTTCTGCTCACGGATGGGAAGGAGGCAGGAGGATCCAGGTCTCCTCTGCAAGAAGTTTGGGCAGTTTTGAAGGTAAAATGAGATTTTAATGAACTGAGCGAGATCCAAATGATGGGGATGCTTTTCAAATTAAATACAGAAATTAATGCTCTGCAGGGGACACAAAGATTTTTGTCCCAGCATGGGGAATTATCACCAGGGCTTTTAAGGGATTGTGGGAAGGAGCATTCCCAGGGGGTTGGAGGCTCTTTGGAGGTGAAATCCAAACAGGTGGGATGTGAGATGTGTGACTTTGAGCGTGTCTCTGTTATCATGTGTGAATCTCCCCTTCATCAGCACAAATCCACAAACAACCCACGATATGCAATTCATGAAAGAGATTTTCCTTAGGAACGTTGGGATTTTCTTATTTAGAAGAAAAGCGTCCGTAGGCACTTCAAAGATTTTTTTTAAAAAAATAATTCAGCCTCAAAAAATAAGGAGTTATACCTGTGTCAGAGATTTTGCATCAGCTGCTGAATTTGATGAATGAAGATTTGCTCTTGGTTTAGGATTCAGGGAAGTGAAACATCTCTGAAGGCGAAAAATAGATCCCACAATGCTTTCATTGCTTATTTCATCATTTCTCTCCGAAAAGATGAGCAGAATGTCAAAGCAACTTGGCATAAAAAGGATGGAGAGGTGAGGGGATGGATTCCATCCCTGGGGGTTGGGCTGGGAATTTCCAGATTTTCCTAAAATTTGTCTGTCAGAGATTAAAAAAAAAAACAAACCAAACCCAAACCGAAAAAAAAGAGGGGAAAAAAAAAGGAAAAATAAAAATGAAAAGGAAAAATAAAAGGGGGTGATGAATTCCACCCAGTCTGAGATGCATGGAAAGAATTTCTCTTTCGGAATATCTTCCTTATTTTGTATGGAAACATTTTCCTGTCAGGAATGGCATGGGGTGGGATTTTTGGGATGTCCTGTGCAGGGCCAGGAGTTGGATTTGGATGATCCCTGTGGCTCCCTCCCAGCTCAGGAGATTCCTTGTTCCTATAAATCAATACAGGGACATTTTAGGAGCAGCTGTGGTTGATTGCAGAGTCTTAACTGGAGCTACTTTTATGGGCCAAAAATTAATTTCCAAATCACTTCCTCCATCAGTTCCCTCTTGGAAATGCTGCTAAAATGAAGGAAAATGTAGATTCCAAAGCCCTGTCGTAAGGAACATTCCTGAAAGTTGACAATTTCACAAGAAACAACTTTTTTCCTAAAAAAAAAAAGGGGTTCAAGAAAAGGATTTTGGATTGCTTGGGATTGAGCCTTGTGCCCATTGCACGGAACCTCGGAGTTTTGGGATCCGAACTTGTCCATGTCCCACCCCAATTCTGTTTATGGAATTAAAATCCAAGTTTAAATAGGAACTGCCCCTTAGGAGTGCAGAAAAAACCCCTTGAGATGAGGGGAAAGAATTTATTCTGATGCAGCCAAACTCTTCCCATCTCCTGCCTCTCAAAGTCCAAGAGTTTGACTTTAATTCCTCCAGGATTCCCCTGAAATAACCAGGAAGGAGCTTTTTTGTCGGAACAGGGACTTAAGGAAGGTCTTTTTTGGGATCTCCTGGGTAATTTGCAGCCAGATTTCCCTTTTGACCTCTCTACCCCCCGTTATTAACAGCAAGGAAATTCCCACTGGATCATTTTATCCTGGAGAAGCTGCCAGGTGATGCCGGGAACACCTTGGGCTGTGATTTCTCCGCGAACAAACCAAATTTGGGATGAATATTTGACATCTTCCACCTTTTCTCCTTGAAAGTCAGAAGAAAAGGGGAGCTGTGCCCTGAGATTCCCAGGAAAATCCCCCTGGGATCATCATCTTCCCACTGTGGATGTGCAAAGGGTGGTGTTCCCTGACACTTCACAGTGAGGAATATTTTTAAAGACAATTTTTTTCTCCCTTCAAGAGGACAGGAATTCCCTGGACAGGAACACCAGGGTGGAGAAGCTGCCAGAGCTGGGAAAATTCCCCAAATCCCAGCAGCATCCAGAGGGCTAAAAAAAGGGAAATTCCTGGGAGGTCTTAGCATGGGAAGGACAATATTTTAATATTTTATCAATATTTTAATATATCAATATTTGATGGGGTTTTATTCTGCCCTGAAAGCAGGAATTTGTCCCTTCCTGCAGCCAGGAAAGGAATTCTGAGTGAGCCATGAGCAGGAATTCCTCACGGGACAGAGCTCAGGTGTATTCATGGAATGGGACCAGCTGGAATTTAATTCCCACTTGGATGCAAGCAGAGAACTCAATTCCAAGAAGTTTTGCTCCGAATTTTACCTTTCTGAAACAAAAAAGGAATTAAAGTTCATTTCCCAATAATTCTAAATTCCAGAAAACCCCTTTGCTTTAGGAGGACTGAACAACTTTATGTAAAAATCCTTTTCCTTAAGAAATGCATTTAATTCTTAAAAAATTGTTGGAAAAATCAAATAATTTCAGAAATGGAATGGAGCACATCAAAGTCATGGAAGTGCTTTTGCCTAAAGAAAATATTCCTGACATTAAGAGGGGTTTGGAAAATGTTCAGACTTGGATGAAAACGCTCCTTGTCCAACACCAGCTCTTAGGAAAATTTCCAGGCAGGGAGAATTTGAGTGGAAACCCCCCCAAAACCCCCCAACAATGAACATTTTTCTAGGAAAAGGATTGGAAATAATAAATTTTTGGTGGGAGTATTTAGGGCTGGCTCAGGTGCAAGAGCTGTGGCCATCAGCATCTATCAAATATTGGATTTTGGAGAAAATGGGTGGTGGAGGCTCCTTCAAAACTGCCAGGAGAAAATTATTTATGGGACAATTATTTATGGGATGCTGCTCCGTGGGGGTTTTGCAACAAGGGACAGGCCAGGGTCCACTTTGGGATAGAAAAATTGGTCTGAATCTCATCTCCAGCAGATGTTTTTGCAGCTGAGATGGGAGAAAATGTGTACAAAGGGAGATTTATTTCAATACCTTTTTACACTCATTTCATAATAGCAGCATTTTATCTTTTTTACATTGATTTATGGGCACCCAGGCAGAACAGAGGAGTCAGAAAAAAGGCAATTAATGAATCAAGAAAAAACCCTTCAAGAAAATGCTTCAAGATAAAATAAAAACGGGGGTAAAAAAAAAAGAGGAAAAAAAAGCTGAAGGAAGGGGGGGATAATTGATGGTTCCATTTTAACATAATGTTATTTCTGGGCTTTTTTCTCTTTTTTTCCCATTTTTTTTGAAATTCTCTAATGTGTTATTTACTGCCTGCTTTGGAGCTGACAGCAAATAAGCAGCATTTGCAATATAACATCGTTAGCACCCCGATGCACTTGCTCATCCCACTCGGCTGTCAAATTCCAGCTGCATCCAACATCCGTCACCGTCGGCACGGATGGAGCCGGGCTTTAATCAGAGCCGGGCTTTAATTACCTGATGGCAAAGTTAAAGCCAAGTGACAGCTCCTGGGGAAGCAGCAAAGCCACCGAAGTGTTTGGGGACCAAGTGCCAGGTGGGAAACGCTGCAGGGTTTGGGGTTTTAGTGCTGGATTTGGGCTTGGGAAGTTTGGTGGGAGAGGGGGAAGAGGAAATGCTGGAGGAAAGAGGGAAATGTGGAAGTGGTGGGTGGGTGCTGGAGGGGAATTATTGATCAAATGTGCTGCTGGATGCTCTGCTCTGTCAGGAATTCCTGCCTCTGGTTTGACCCCAAAGGGATGAAAATGTGGTTTGAGTTGGGGTGAAAATATGGTTTGAGTTGGGGTGAAAACGTGGTTTGAGTTGGGATGAGCATGGAATTGCTGAGGTTGGAAAAGATCTTTGAGATCAGTGAGTCCAACCCATGCCTGGTCCCCACCTTGTCCCCAGCCCAGAGCACTGAGTGCCACCTCCAGGAATTCCTTGGACACCTCCAGGGATGTTCCACCACCTTCCTGGGCAGCCCTATCCAAGGCCTGAGCACCTTTTCCATGGGGAAATTCCTGCTCATGTCCAACCTGAGCCTCCCCTGGCCCAGCCCGAGGTTGCTCCCTCTCCTCCTGTCCCTGTTTCCTATGGGGAAAACTCTGCTTCCAGTGAAATTCAACTTCTACAACTGCTGAAAAAGTTGGGAAGGGTTTCCAGCTGCTTTTCCAGCATGAAACTGGAACCACTTGGTGAAATAAAGCTGCCTGCAAGGGAAAAAAAAAAGACATTTTCTAGAGAACTTTTATAAGAAATTGCCTCTTAATTGTAACCACTATAAACTGCACTGCTTAAATCATCATTCAGTTGCACTTTTTTCATGAGCTGTTCATGCTCTGGAACTAAAAACTCTCTGCCTCAATGAGCTGGGACTGGGAGATGGTAAATTAAGGCTGGATTTAACCTTTGCCACTGCAGTGTCAGTGGCTCCATTTAAATCTGTCTCTCCCACATGAATTTATCCATAGGACAAGAGGGAGTGGCTTTGAACTGGAAGAGGGTGGGTTTAGATTAAAGATTGGGAAGGAATTCCTGGCTGGGAGGGTGGAGAGGCCCTGGAATAGAATTCCCAGAGAAGCTGTGGCTGCCCCTGGATCCCTGGAAATGTCCAAGGTCAGGTTGGATGGGGCTTGGAGCACCCTGGAATGGTGGAAGGGGATGAACTTTAAGGTCTTTTCCAACCCAAACCATTCCAGCTGAAGGGGAGCTGGTGTTGACATTTGCAAGTTGCCATTACTTAGGCCGACTCTCAGCTCAGTAAATATCAGGAATAACCTTTTTTTTTCTTCTATTTTTAATGTCTTTTTACCAAATCCAGGAGTTTTCATTCCATTGCTGGCTGGGCACTGATGGAAGTAGGTGGAGCACCCACATCTCCTGCTTTGGGATCTGTGCCTTGCTCCTTCTTCAGCTTTTTCTTGCCTGACATTCCCAAACATCGCTTTTGTGGGAAGGCAGCTGCAGGAGAAGGCTCCAAGGTTGGTGTTCTCAGCTCCCTTCACGCCCCATGGATTTGCAGCAGCTCCTCCAGCTCCTCTGGGAATTTTGTGGGGTGGAAAAGTGGGAATGAGAAGGAGCAGAGTCTCTTTTGTCCATCCTGGAGCAGGTTCGAGGTGTTTCCTGTTGGCTTGGGCCTGGCCTCGCTGCGGGCTTTGGGATGGTGTAATTCCACTTTCCAGGATTTTGGGTGGATGTGAGCTGAGGGTTCACCGTATTTTCCATAGCAGCTCCTCAGTGATGGGATCCTTTTTACTTTTAAAGGCACCTGGTGAGGGAAAATCCTACTGGAGGGGAAAAATAATTTAAAAAATGAAGGATTTGGTCATCCTGGTGCAGAGATGTTTTTCATGAGGCTTTTTCCTGTTCAGTTTAATGGGTAATTTCTCTGCCTGAATGAACCTATTGACTCAGCTCTTCAGATAATTACTGGATTTCACGTTGAAAAGCCTTCATACAAACATTTAAAAAAAAAAAAAAAAAAATCCCGAAAGAACAAAGCAGCTCCGTGTTATTAATCAATGAGAGGAGAAGGGCGGATTGTTATGAAAATACAGCACCCACTCCTCCAGCTTCCCCAGAGCACCAGATGGTGCAACATTTGCCAAGACAGATCTTCCCCAAACATGGATTAACCATTTCTCATTCCCAGCTCCTGCTTTTTGGAACGGGCAGGGAAAAGCTGGGCAGCAAATGGCTCTTGGACAGGCAGCAGGAACAGCTGAAGGTGTCCTTGGCTTAACGAGAGTGACTTTGTGTTCCGTGAGGATTTATGTTCCCGGCTCTCGGCGTGCCAGGCTCGGTGTTCCTTCCAGGAGATAGAGAGGGATGTTAGGGATCTGTTGGGCTGAGCCCAGCATAAATCACGCTCTCAATCACGCTCCACGTTCTGGGGGTGTGTTTGGAATGCAGAATTGGGGGCTCTGCTGGGCACGTGCTGCTGCTGGCCGTGGGATGCTGCTCTGGAGGGAAGGGAAGGTTTGGGAAGGTTTGGGAAGGGAAGGTTTGGGAAGGTTTGGGAAGGGAAGGTTTGGGAAGGGAAGGGAAGGGAAGGAAAAAGCGAAGCCAAATGTGGTTTTTGATCCCTGTAATTGCCCTGGCTTGAGGCTGATGCCCACTCCTAGAGGATTTACAAGGGTGTGGAGTGATAGGGCAAGGGGGAGGAAGGCTGCACTGCTCCTGTAAATCAACCCCCTGAGTCCCTCTTAAATCCCTCGATTTCATGGTTTCATGGGAAAAGACTCCGGAATGTTCCAGAGCCAATCCAGTTCTGGAGTTCTGGATAATTGAATGGGCACAGGAGCTTTTGCCCTCCAGGTTCTGGTGGTGCTCAGGGACTCCCAGACCCTCAGCACTGACCATCATCCCAAACAAAGTTGTAATCTGAAGAGAGAAAGACCAAAAGAAAGGAAGAGTCCCTCAGACTTGCTGAGCTCACAGCAGCAACTTTCCTTGAATATTTTAATATAAACCAAAAAACCCATAATTTTCATTTACTGTTTTCACTCGCTGTCCCAAAAACCAGATCTGAGGAGTTAAAAACACACCAAAATCCCCGAAACAAAGCTGACGGGCAACGAGAGAGGCCACGATCCATTTTTCCTCTCCAGCTCTTGAGAGGATGAAAGGAAAAGTGTATTTATTCCTCCATTTCTCGGGGGGACTTCCCAAAGTTATTAGAATCTGCCTTATTAAATAATTGAGCAGCCTTGTCATAAAGTGACTTCTCCTCCCCATCCATACGGAGATGTGTGGAAAATGGCCCGACAAGGAACATTTGCTGGGAAAGCTTCAGGGCCCATTAACTCTTGTCACCACCAAAGTGATGAAGGGACCAGAACCGGATCCTTTTTCCTACCTGGTTTGTAAATATTCCAGTGACAGATCTTCCATCCTCCTCCAGGGTGAGGGCAAAAGGGGAGTGGTGGGGTGTGGAGAGGATAAAGATGTGTTGTGTTGTGTTGGAGAGCATCCCAGGAATTCCCCATGGACAGACCAGTTTGGGAATCTGCCTCCTCAAGGCACCTCCTGCCTGCAGGCCCAAATTTTTTCATCGCACATTTAGGGAAGAGCCCCATCCTCACTGTCTTATCAGGAGCACCAGGATATCCTGTGCCTGGAGAGGGTTTGGTGGGATATCAGGAAAGTTTCTTCCTCCAGAGGGTGCTGGGCACTGCCCAGGCTCCCCAGGGAATGGGCACGGCCCCGAGGCTGCCAGAGCTCCAGGAGCGTTTGGACAGCGCTGCCAGGGATGCCCAGGGTGGGGTTGTTGGGGTGTCCGTGCAGGGCCAGGGGCTGGATTCCATGATCCTGTCAGATCCCTTTCCACTCAGGATATTCCATGAGTCTCTGATTCCTTGGTTTCTGTGGATATTTGGGTTCCACAGAACCCAATTTTGACCCACCCTGCCCTTGCTCATGCTGGCGTGTGAATTCCTCTCTCTCTCTCTTCCACAGAAATTCCTCTAGCACCGATATCCTGCCATCCACCCTCCCACAGCTCCTGATCCAGAAGGAATTTCCTGTGCAGAACCAGAACCAGATCTGCACCTTTCCTACCCTGATGTTCCACAGGCAGCTTCCCCAGGACAGGAGGATGGTGGGACTGAAGCTGCCACTGCCCCAACAAGTTTTAAATCCATTTAAAATCCATTCTGGGAATTCTCCAACAGCAGCCAAACATAAAGGTCCAGCAATGGGACATTTGAGGCTGCTTAAAACCCCTTTTCTTCCTTCTTACCAGGACAATCCTGCAGGGAAGTGTCCTTGAGCCAGCCAAGATCACGTTTTTGTTCCGGCTTCCAACGTCCTGTGCAGATGAAGCCCAGCCATGGAGGTGCTCAGGTGTTTCCTCCAGTGAAATCCCTGGAATTGGGACATTCCTTGTGTCCCAAACCACCTCAGCCAGGCTGAATCTCTAGAATTCCATCTGGAAGAAGCCTGGGGTGGGATTTGTGACTTCCTCACCCTGAGGTTCTCCCCTGGTGCCATCGGACTGAAATCACAGCTGGATGTGCTTTGCTTTGCCTCAACCACATCCAGGTTCATTCCAGTTTATTCCCCAGCTGGGAATAAACCAAAGGAAAAGGCTGGTTAATACAATAAATTGACACAAAATCATGAAGTAATTAAAACCTTAATGCCTTCATGGGACTCTTGACCCCAGGATTACCCCAGAAAAGTCTGATCCCTCTATTGGGTTCCCACCAGCTCCGGGTCAATGGCACAGCCACAGCTTGGAGGAGATCTCAGTGAATTTGGGATCTGGATAAATATAATAATAATAATAATAATAATAATAATAATAACAACAACAACAACTTTCAGGAATACATCATTGAGGTGGGAATATCCAACATATCTTTATTCAACAAGCTCATCCAGGGGGGAAGCGTGGCTGGAGCAGCCTGGTGTTTAATCTCTTGTCATCCTGGGTGAGTATTCCAGGTCAAGGTGAACCCTGAGCTCCTAAATGAGTATTTGGGAATGCAGGCTTGGTGCTCTTCAATCTTCCCGCCCGAGTTTCCTCCCGGTGAATTATGAGGCCGGAGATAAGATCGTGGGTGCTTTATATCCAAACAAATGGACAAATCTCTGCCTTTTTGTTTTTTAAAAGCCTCAACCCAGAAACAATTTTAGCCTCTGAAGGGGAAGGTCACTGCCTATCTCTTCCACTTATAAAATATTGCAATTGGCTGAGGAGCGGAGCTGAATCCCGGGATTTCAGCCCTGCTGGCACAGCTCCGGCTCTCTCCCCAAATAGGCCTCGCTTTCCATAAATCACCGCGCTGTCAGCTCTGCTTTCACCTCTCCGAGTGAGATGCTGACACTTTGTTCCCTCTTTCCAGCTGCTTTTTCCACCCCTGCTCAGGGGAAAGTGTCCTTTGGAGGCAATTTATGTGATGGATCCTGTCCCTCTCCCCAGGAGTGAATTATCCAGCGGGATACTCGGATATTTTGACAGTGGCGCTCGCTCGTTCTGTTGTCATGAGGAACGTGGTGAAGGCACCAATGTCAACCAGTTCTGAGCCAGCACTTTGGGCTTTAAGTGATGATCCCAGAGGTCTGTTGGTGGTGATGAGATGCCCGAAAATTCACAGGTTGGATGGAACTCCCTTAAAAAGGTCTGAAGGAATGTCTGTGTTTCGGGAATCTGTCCCCAAGGATGTGTTTGCACGGTTTTTAGGGATGTGATTGACAGGAGCCAGGCTGCCCAGCTTTTCACAACTTTACAAGACAGGTCAGTAGGGTGAAAATCCTATTCCATCCTTGTCCTGTGGAAAAAGCCACTTCAGGGCATTTTTGAGGCTATCCAGAGGAACATGAGCCCAATTCTCCTCTCAGCTCCCCACGGCTGGTACCATCCTTGTTATCCAATTATTTTTAATGGAAAACCAATCTGTTCCTTTGGCCTTCTCGTTTCTGCAATTGGGATGAGCTGAGAACAGCTCAACACGGCCTCGTTATGGTGCAGGCCTCACCTCTCAGCACTAATTGGCTGGGAAGGGATTTCCCACTCAGCTAATTAGTCCTAATTGTGTCACTTTCCTTATTTTGCCATTTTTCCTCTTGCCACAAATCATCCTGGATGCAGCTGAGGAGAAGGGGCTGAATTGGGCTTCATCCATGGGTGCAGCCAGGATGCTCCTTTGCCCTTCAAGACCACAAAGAAAGGACTCAGCTGGGCTCTCGGTGACCTCAGCTCAGGTTATCCCATCCAGACCAGGTAAAATGGGAATCGTGATTGCCCAGGATGGTTTTTCTGGGAGGTATTTTCAGCCTAGAATTGTTTTTTTTCACTTGGGCCTCTTTGTCTCCTTCATCCCTGCTTGATTTGCGAAATAGTTATTGGGGAGTACAGAAGACAAATTCCAAGTTATTACTTGAGAATTTCATGTGGAATATCATCTCTTGGAAGAGCAGAAGCAGCTCCAATGCTGCCTTATCTCAGAATCCAGCCAGGAAGTGGAATAAGATGAATTTAAGTCCCTTCCAACCCAAACTATTCCAGGATTCTGTGGTAAGAAGTGGGGTGCTGACCCCAAGCCGACCTTCCTGTGAGTTCCCCCTGGAATGTTTTGGGTCTGGTCTTCAGGAATGATTTTTTCTGATCCCACCTGCTCCTGGATCAGTCCATGATCTGTAGATGTGCCCCTGTCCAAGTATCTCCACTTCTTCTGCCATTGCTGTCCTTTTCTGGCCCTGCCTGTTTTGTGGGATCTGAGGGTCTTCCTTTGCTTCCAAGTTGGGATCTTCTCCCACTTGGGTGGGTTTGGTGGGAATTATGGCTTCTCTAAGCCCCAAGTGAAGCTGCTGGAAGAGCTATGGCCAGCACAGGAGTTACTGTGACCTCAGTCCTCCACCAGCCTCCCCAACCTGAACTGGCCTCTTTGGAGCTGTTTTCCCAGCACCAGAGCCTGGAATATTTTTGGCTCTGGCTGGACCAAGGTTTATTTGTTCATATCCCACAAGTGAGGGCTTCCTTCTTGCACAGCCAGGATGTCAGGGCACAATTAAACGAGAAGGAGCAGGAATGGGTTGTGTACGTGCTTTTCTGTGTGTGATGAAGCTCCTTTTCTAATATTCCATAGCTGTGTAGGAGAGGAGCCAGAGAGATTTAACATGGAAAAGCTCTGGAGAGTTTTATTTATTCCTCTGTCTCCTGGAGTGTATCAGGATCACAAATTCTCGTAACATGATGAGGTTTTAAAGCTCTGAGCAAGCGTCTCTCTTGTGGAAAATCCGACCGCGAAACACAAAACGATATTTTTATCGTCGCGGTGCCTCGGGAACAGCTGACAGCTGCAGCTTTGTCCTGATCTGTTCGCACTTTTCTCTTTAGTGAGTGGAACGAGAGAGTTCTGGGGTGGGGAGAGGCCCCTGTTCTGGTTTTATAGGAGTTTTTTCCCAGTTTGTGCTGGGTAATTTCCTGGGAGCACAGGGAAGGATGTGGAAACCTCAGGCAGCTCCTGTCCTGGATGTGGATTCTCCTGTGGATGGGAAGGATCCTTACACTAGGCTGGTACAATTTCCATTGAAATCCCTAAAAATCAGTGGGAGATTGTGCTCCAGAGGGGCATTGATCTGCCCCTGTCCTCCAATAAAAAGGGAGGATGCTGTCAAATCTGTGCCAGGATTTATCCATCACCCCTTCAGCTTTGCAAGAGTGTGGGGTGACAGGAAAAGGGGGAATGGCTTCAAACTGAAAGGGAGCAGGGTTAGATGGGATATTGGGAAGGAATTCCTGGCTGGGAGGGTGGTGGGGCACTGGAACAGGTTACCCAGAGAAGTTGTGGGTGTTCCATCCCTGGGAGTGTCCAAGGCCAGGTTGGATGGGGCTTGGAGCAACCTGGGATAGTGGAAGGTGTCCCTGACCAGGGGGTGGAATGAAATGATTTTTCCTTCTGAACTAAACATTCCATGATTATCCCAGTTCCTGGTTGTCACAGATTCCCTGTGTGAACTTCCACAGGTGGAAATTTCTGCTTTTGGGCTGCAAAATGGATCAAGGAATCAGAGAAGCTCCAGCTTCACATGTGACACACACAACTCTTCCATGTGGATATTCCCATGTGGATAAAAGCAATATAAGACTCCGGTAAATTATCAATAAATAAGCTCAAACAACTCTTAATTACAAGATTTCCCATCTTACGTTTTCTAACCAGGCAAATTTTTGGCTTGAAAATGTTAAATTCCTAAGCCAGGCTTTGCTTCCTGTAAAGGCATCGAGCCTGGTCTAAAGGGCTCTGTCTGGGCTTTTCATCCCAGTTTTCCATCCTTTCAATGGGCTCAGCTGAAAAGGATCTTTTCATTTCCAAAGTGTGCAGTTTCACTTAGCCAAGGAGATAATTGGGTTTGTCTTGTAGTCGTTCAGGAGCTCAGGTGTCAACTAAAGCAGGATTTCATCAGGAAATTCCTGCCCGGTGTTGTATTGATTAATGAGAATTTGCTGCAATTACAGAGAGATAGAGAACAATTATCTCCCTGCCCTGGAGGAGAAACAGGAGTGCACTAAAAATAAGGAACTCAATAAAAAAAGCAGCGCGGATGTAGTGGAAATGAATAAATAACATTTGCTGTTGTGGCACTAAATTAGTTCTCAGTGCTGTGGGACCGTGGCAGAGGGAAAAGGGGGAGGAGGGGAAAATCGGTGGAGGGAAAAGTGAGGCAAGGACAAATCCTCACCTTCCCTGGGCTCGTCTTCCTTTTCTTCCTGTTCTGGCAAGTGGTCAGGAATGTTTGAATTGGGACAGCACATCCAACACCCTCATTTTTTAGCAAAGAAGCGTCCCCTGTGCTCAACAGCACAGAGAATTCTTCATTCCATCTTCAGAAGCATCTGAGCACCTTTTCCTTGATTTCTCAGCTCTGCTGAGCCAGGACACCTGCACAGGACTGCAGCATTGAGGGATGGAATTCCCAAATCCAATCCTTCGGTTCTGCAGATTTCCTCCTTTTGTGGGCTCAGCTTCAAGTTCTCTCAGGTGTGACCTCCCCATCTCCTGCCAAGGAGGTTTTGTGGCTTCTCCCAGGGACAGACAAACAGTTGGTAAACTGCTAACCCAGGGCATTTTCCATCTGTGGGAATCAGGGAGGGGGATAATGGAATCAGACTGGAAATTGTGGTTTTGAGGCTTTTGGCTGCAGCATGTGGAGAGAAAATAAACTAAATTTTGGGTCCAAAGCCATTTTAAATGAGAACCAGTCCTGTTTGTGCTGAAAGAAAATGAGACTGAGGAGGGCAGCAGGGCAGATTTTCCTTCTTTATCTTATTCTAGAGATGTCAGATAAGGGGGTGTGATATCCAGACCGAAGCATGAGGATACTTGGGATTTCCATCAGGTCTTAATTGCTATTTTTCACAGAGGTGTAGTAGAAAATGGGGTGGAACTGGTTATGAGGTGGTGGAGTAACTCTGGAGTTACTTGGAGTTGTTTTAGTGAAGTTCAGCACCAGGAGAGGTTGATCTGGGCAATCTCCACAGTTTTTTAAGGAAAGGTTGGACAAGTGTTTCACAAACTTTTGAGGAAAACGAGATCAAGGAGCAAATTGCTGATCCTCATCCCCTCTCCACTGTCCCAGCTGGAGGAGTGAAAAAAGAGAAGAGCAGGAGTTGGGTGTTTGGAGTGGCTGCTTGTGGCTCTTGCTCTCATTCCTGAGGAATATTCCTGGAAATGGATCCTGGTACCACGTTTAGAAGGTGATTTTTGACATCTTAACAACTCAATCCCAAACCAGTGGGAAAAAGCCTTTGCACAAAGGAGCTGGTGGAATTTGGCAGGACGGTGTTTTCTCTCTGGATGTGAGTGAGGATTTAGGGATGAATCAAATAATCTCCTCCTCTCTCTGAGCCTGATGTTTGCCCTCGGACTCAGCTTCTCCCTCAGGATTTCTCCTTATGGATTTGCTGGGATGCATCCTGGAAATCAGTCCATGCCTTGGGGTGGGAGAGGGTGGGAACTGTGGGATTTGGGCACCTTCCAGCTACAAATTCCAGCCTTCTCCCTTGGGATTATCCAACCTTGCACTAAGCTGAGTTTTGCAATTATGTAATAATAATAATAAAAAAATTACTCATTGTCTTAAACAGCTAAACTCAAGGATTTGTAGGGAAAACACAGCCACAGGAGCTAAATTCCCGTAATTCTAGAGAAATCTAGAGAATCTCCTGAGCTGGATTGATGAGGCTGTGGGACATAAAATACAGGGTGTGGTGTGGAACACAGAGAAAACACACGGAAGTAAAAGATCTTTCCTGGCCCATCACCCTATCCCACGAAAGATCACGGATTGATTCTGGTTGATATCCTGCTTCCAGAAAATTTTCCATGATGGAGATCCCACGATCCTCTTGCAGTCCCTCACTGCTACTCGTGTCTGTGGAAAAACATTTAATTTTTGGGGTTTCTTGGTTTGGATCAGCACCATGAACCTCTGCTGCTCCTTCCAAAGGCACTCCAGGAATTTCTGGGAATTGCAGGTTGCTGCAGTGATGAGTCAGAGCAGTGGGACTCCAAATTCTAATAAATTAATATGTATCCAATTAAATATGTATCCAATTCCCCATTACAGTCATTAACGATGCCCAAATCCCAGCTGCGTTGTGGGAATGAGCAGATAAACCTGGCTGCACCATCTTTCCCTGCTGACTGCAAAGGGATTTCACAAATATTTCCTGTTTTTCCCCTTGGATTTTGTGGATTTTGGTGGCGAGAGCAGGGGCAGAGGAGCTGGAAGAGGGAACAGCTCATCAGCCCTGGCGTGACTGAGCCGCGGCTCCGTGTTCTGCCGGCTGGAAAACGTCCCCGTAAATCTCATTCCTTGGTTGACTTTTCCAGTGGAACGGGGCCATTATGGATGTGTCAGCTTGGATAAGGGGAAGTCCACGAGTCTGAGGTGACAGATGGGGCCATCAACACCTTCAGGACAGGGAATTGTTGTCCATCAGTCTTGGGTAATGTTCTATGTCCGAGCACTTCCAGGACTAAGAGCTCATTCTCTGCTCCCCGTGACTGATTTCAGGCATTTTCTGGGATGGTTCCACCCCTTTCCTGGCTGATGGGCCGGGATGGAAGATCAGGAACAGGGATGGAGGAGTCTTTACCATGTAATTCCCCTCTGAGAGCGCTCCCAGGGTGTTTTCATATTTCAATACTTTCATATCAGTTTTCTTTGCTCTGTTAACAGGCAAATTCCTGCATTATTGATTTGCTCCAGGCACTGGATCTATGGATTCTTTATGGAGAGAGCCAGGTGGCCGTAGTTCTAAATTAATGGAATAATTTTGCCATTACAATCCTTTCATGAGCTCTTGGAGCTGTGTTTAGGATGTGACAAACCTCCTGTTGCCTATATTGTTTCAGCTAACGGCTCCTCTGTTACAGGATAATTCCGAGGTCCTGGTCTCCAATGCAGCTGGAATGGGATCATTTTTCTCCACTTGGCAGAAGGGAGGGCAGCTGCCTTTTCCTTGGAAATGGATTGCTCTGAGCACTGAGGGAAAAACCAGGAAACTTCACATTAGTGTGGGGAGGTTAGGAAGTGAGAGGTGAGGAGTTCCCATCCCTGGAGGTGTCCAAGGAATTCCTGGATGTGGCACTCAGTGCTCTGGGCTGGGAACAAGGTGGGCATCGGGCACAACTTGGACTTGATAGTCCTGGAGGGCTTTTCCAACCTCAGGGACTATGGGATTCTGTGAAGGAGAAGATGTGGGACTCCATCACTACCCTTGATCAGAATTCCAGGAGCCAAAGTCCCTCGATCCAAAGTTCTGGACATGAGTCCTCACCAAAACTGAGGGTCCTCGTTCCCTTCAAACTCCAGCTCCAGGTGCAGCCACGGTGTTGTCTTGGAGCAGAGGGGAACTGGAAAGGCCTGGAAGCAGCTGCCTCAAGGGAAGATGTCCCTGTGGAAGAGGATCCATTGACCTGGAGGAGAAGAGCTCTTGGTCCCTAAATTCCTTCAAGGCCAGACCCCCATGTACTGATCCCAGGAGTGCACCAATTAAATTTGGTGACCTGGCTTGGTGACCAAGCCACACTTCCACATCTGGCATCCACATTGGCCTCTGTTAATTCCAGGCTGGATTTTTGCTCCTGGTTTTTGTCCTTCAGGATGCTCTTACTCAAGGAATATCTTCCCCGTGTCCTGGAATTTGTGTGTGCAGTGAGCACTGCCTCTTAAACCTTCAAGTTCACCTGACTGCCAGCTGCAGAGAGACCTCCAGGGCTGTGTTTTGGATTGCTTGGGATCAGAGGGAGAAGTTTTCCTGCTGTTCAGCCTCTCCAGTCACCTCATCATCACGTCTCTGATTTACCTCATTGTCCCCTAAAAGCTTGAAAGCAAATAAACACCATGACAACAGCTCTGTTAATGACCAGACACTGAGGTAATTTGTGTTATTTTTCTTTTTTAACTTATTTAACCCTATTTTTGTCATTTAATGGTCCCAAATGGTCCAAAGCTCCCTGCCCATTTCCCCAGGAGCAGCGTGTTGGACCTGTGACTTGTGGTCACCCCATCGTCCCTCCCTGGACATGAAACCTTCTAAGAGGGAGATGTTCCTTATCCATTCTGGGGGAAGCTCAGGGCTGGATTTTCCAAGGAAGACATTCCCTGCTCTTCCATGAGTGACGGATGAAATGCCAAAGGCACAAGTGCTTCCCATGGTTTATTCCTCAACAAAGCTTTTCCTGGGTGTTTGGAAGCAAAGCTGCATCTGCAGCTCCGGGGAATCCATTTCCCCTTTCTCTTAAAAAATGGTGTTTTTTTCCAATAGATTCTTTAAAGAATTCTGCCCAAAAGGGGTTTCTCAAAAGAAAATTTGGAGTTCTGAGCCTGGTCTAGTGGAAGGTGTCCCTGCCCACAGCAGAGATTTGGGATTGAGAAGTCTTGAAGGTCCCTTCCAACCCAAAAAATCTGGGATTCAACGGAAACGAAGGTCAATTGCATCACTCGTGAGCTGCGTAGTTCTGGACACCAAGATGTGAAATCATGGGATCAAACCAGGTTGGAACGGGATAACAATTATCGTAGATTTGCTTTGGAGCCTGCTGGCCCTGGGGAAGGTGCCTTTGGTTATGGGATCCGTGGCTGCGGGGTAAATCCCGCTGCTGGAGCCGAGTGCTGATTGGCTGTGCTGGCAAAACGTGTGGAGCAGCATCCACAAAAGACACGGAGCAGCAGCAGCCCCACGCTCTGTGCAGCTCAAATTTGCCCAAGTAATTAAAGTGTCACTTCAGGCTCTTGGAGAAGCGTGACTTTCCCGCAGCCGCTGGCTCTGGGACGCCGCTGACGGTAATTCCCCCGCGTCAAAGCTCCGGCCCCGAGTTCTGGGCGCTGGCTGACCTCGATTAAACAAATCGAGCGGTTCAAGTACATAATTTTAAAGTTCTGTTCAAACACCAGATTCCGATGCCGTCGCCGCTTCCCCGGAAAATGACGGATTTAATGCTCCCATCCCACAAATGGATTTGGCGGCGCTCGGGCTGAAAGGACGGCACGGCGGATTAGGGAGCTGTTGTGGGAAGTGTCATTGGGAACCTGTAATTTTCCTGTCTCTCCCTCTTCCTTCAATGCTCTATTTCCATGGTGAATTTCAGGAGACAAATGCATTTGTTCAGCTGAGCTGGGAGGGTTTTGCTCCTGGTGTCTCCAGGATTTGGGGTTCGGCACGGGAATTTAAGGTGGAAATGTGCAAATGGGAAAATCATTGCCCAGCATGATGGGTGCCTTTAAATATTGGGAATTTACAGCTGGTTCAGTGGACACAATATTTTTTATGCTGATAATTGCATATTAACCTAAAGGCTTGTGGGTTTTGAGGTTTTACTGAGGGGTTTTTTGGGGTTTAACTGGCTCTAATCATTCATCTTGGACAGCTCTGGCAGATCCTGCACTGTCCATAAAAAATATCCAGCGATCCATTAACCACTCAACCTGAGAGCAGCCTGTGAGAATATTATTGAGTCCTTGCTTTATTACTAAATTTAATGGGATGAACACTCACCTTGCAAAATGTGATTTATTTCCTTTTCCCCCTGCTGAACCAAACCATAAGCTCAGGGCTGCCTCAGGGTGGGCACTCACCTGGCTTGTTCACTATGAGATTTATCAATTTCCAGCCACTTAAACTCAGATTAAAGCCAGGCTGACTCATGGTGCAGTAATTAAGGTTCCACACAGTGTCCCTTTATAGCCCTAATTATATAATTATGGCTGTGCTCTGGTTTGGGGTTTCTATTTTTAGCTGTTAGTGGGGAGCCCCATGGCTCATCCCCTCTGTCCTGTGAGGAACTCTGGCCTCTGGAATGATGGTTTTTTTTGGCTTTGTGGTCCTTTATTCATGCTAGAAGGTTTAAAAAAGATTGGGAGCGTTGTGAATTATTAAAGGCTGGGATTTCATAGGATCAGAGAATCCCAGAGTGGTTTGGGTCGGATGGGATGTTAAATCCCATCCCATTCCATCCCTGCCATGGGCAGGGGCACCTTCCACTATCCCAGGTTGCTCCAAACCCCATCCAACCCTGGACACTTCCAGGGATGGGGAAACCTGATTTATAGGAGACCCTCTAACAGCAGCGCTTGTGGCCTGGCTACTGAGGGATGGTGAGAAAAGCTTCGGAATAAAAAGCTCTTTTTTTTTGGAGAGAAGCTTTTAGTGAGAGCTGGGGGGATTTCTGATAGATCCCTTTGAAAATCCACGTGAGTGGATCTGGGATGAAAAGCGGACTAAACTTTCACTTAACCAAAAAAGCTGAGAAAAACAGGCTGAAAATGAAAACCTCAGAGTGATTCCCACCCCTCCAAATTTGTTCCTTTTCTGTCCTCTCCGATGACTCCGCTCCCTAATTTATGAGCAAAGGGAATGTTTTCCCCCAGTGCTGGGGGTGGGTGCTGTTCCTACAAGCAGAGCACATTCCCACTGCGCTCTGTCAGATTCCCATTAATGAACTGGAAATATTTCTGCCAGGAGGATGAAGGAGCTGACACTGATAAATGGCACTGGCTGTGAAAACCACTCGCGACTGCCAAGCAGCCGCCGCCGTTCCGCGCGTCCTCTGCAGATCCCGCTGCTCCGAGGAGGAGCTGGAAACTTTGGGGAGCTGCTAATGCAGCTTCGATACAATTTCCTTCTGGTTCCATTTCATTTCATAGGGATTTTTCAAGGATAAAATCAACCAGGGTGAACCCAGGTCTCCAGCACGCCCAGTGTGGCTTCTGCCCGTGCCCACATCCCTTGGGGAATTGGTTTTTAGGGAATCCTCTGGAGAATTTCATGATTATGGAATCATAGAATCACAGAATTTGGGTCAGAAGCGACTTTAAGGATCATCTCATTCCCCCCCCTGCCATGGGCACGGACACCTTCCACTATCCCAGGTTGCTCCAAGCCCCATCCAACCTGGCCTTGGACACTTCCAGGGATGGGAAATTTATCCACGATCCTAAGGCCTTGCTCGGGTTTGCTGCAGGAGGATTCTTTCCTCACTGCTTGGATTCTTCTTGAAATTCGGGCTCCAGAGTGACTTTGCAGCCAGGTTAGTGCAAAATCCATACGTTAGAATAATGCAGGGGGTAATGAATGACTCCTTAATAGCTGGGAAATAAAGCTGCAGCCAGCTCAATAAAGCTCTGGATCCTCTCCTTCTCCTCCACGGGCTTTTAAAATAAACCATAAATTCCCAGAGTTTTACTATTGAGAGACTTAACTATTCAAGTAGACAAAGTGAAATTTATATTTTATTGGGAGAAAATGAATGCCTGAGCCTTCTTTATGGTCGGATCAAGACCGGCTGTGGCAGGCTGCCCTTTTATAAAAGGGGAAAAATCTTAATTTACAATTTAACCAGGGATCAAATGCCCCATGAGCAGCTGCTGGTGGTTGCTGCTGGAATTTCTGCTCCACAAAGAGCTTGAGGAAGAGCTGAGCCCAATTTTTATTCCAGAGTTGTAAAATCACTCCATCCCCACACGTCCCATCCTTTTCCAGTGGCTGGGTTGCAAATCCCCATTTCCATTTTTTTGTTGGCTCTGTTGGAGAGGGTTTGGCTTTGAAGTAAGAGAATCACATGAGGCAAAGAATTCTCCTCCTGTGCCATTAATCTGGGCAAATTCTGGCTGCTCCCAAAACGCCAGGAAGGCTCCATGAGCTGCATTTACAGGGAATTTGGGAGGATTTTTGTGAGGTTGTTGGTGTGAGCAAGGATCAGTCCCATTGCTCTGCCCCAAAGAGGTACGAGGTGAGGTTTAGGGTCAGGATATTTAATCCTTTCCCATCCCCTTTTGGTGAAACTCTTTGGCTTTTTGATGTTGTGTTTCTTTCTGAAATGGGATTTTTAATCTCTGGGTTCACAGTGAGCTGACAGAGAGAGGGAAGTGCAAAGGGAATTTAGATTTGTGCCTGGTTATGATTACAAGGCTTTTTATGCCTTTTTTTTCTAGGATTTACCAGGGGAAAAAATGCCTGATAACCATGAGAGCTGAACTTGCTCAATTTTGAGAGGGTTTGTTCTGTTCATTCTGCAAATCGGGAATGGACAAGCCATTTATTTCCTGGAAGTTAAAGTGATTAATAAATACGTTAATCTCCTTTAAAAATTCCCATTTTATATTTATATGATTTTTTTTTTTTAACTGAGGCATTGAGGGACTCACAATTAACTGGGCTCCAGCATTTCTAAGGCAGTTCCTTGATGGCCGTTGGTTATTAAATGTGATTTTTTTAATGTTTTCCGTGGAAATTTGGATGGATCCCTCTATTTTTCTTAGCTCGAATTGTAAATTTTCCCAGTACTCAACGACTTCATCAGTGAGGTTGTTCCCTTGATGGCATTTTAATGTCACTTGGTGTCTAATGATGCCACTCCTTCATTTAGACAGGAGGGACACGGCACATTCCGGGAGGTGGGAGCTGAGCTTGGATAAATGGAACCTGGCAGTGGTTAAAAAGTGGGAATGATTAATCACAGGGATCACGTTATAAAGGAAAATGGTAAATGGATCCTTAAGGGAGCTTTAAAATCACGAGGGGACGTGTTCTGGCTCAGCCCAGCTGCAGGATGAGGGATTTGGGAATATTTGTGTCCTCAGGGAAGAAATTCCCACCCCTGGGGTGATGTCTGTGAGGGATCCGTTGTGTGCATGGTCTCTGATGGGGTTTTTGCTGTGTCCATGTCCTGGGAGGCCAGAAAATTCCCCAAATCTGATATTTTTTAACTCTTCTGCTGCAAACGGAGTGATCCCAAAATCGCAGATTGGTTTAAGTGGAATAATCCCAAACAGAACTTCCCAGTTCTCCCTTTTTCTCTTCCTACACCCAAACATCCCAGGAAATTCTCAAGTCCGAGCTGTGCCAAAGTGGCTCAGTGAGAAACTTCAGGAACCAGGAAATGGTTCTAAACTGCACCTGTATTTCCTTGCCCTGATTTTTCCTTATCCACAGCCCCTTTAATTACCTGGATTCCGTGGCCCTGAGCTGCACAACTGCTCTTGGTGTTTAATTACCTCCAATAAACCCAAATTCTGTGCCTGTTGCTAACGAGGGATTTGCTCTGTGGCACTCCCAGCTCCAGCAGACAGCTCCTGGCTGCTCGCTTTTGCCTCTGCTGAAGATTTTTGGGTTGTGCCAGATTGATGTGCACGGAGCAGGGCAGGGAATTAAGAGCTGGATAAACAGCTTTACACCAAGGTAAATATTAATCCTTTCCTACCAAGTGCTGCTGGAAAAACCCAGGGCAAACAGGAATATTCATAAACCTCCACGGTTTGGAGCTCTGTGGTCATGGGCAGGGCCCTGCCAGGGCTCCTTTCTGTCCCCTTGGTGCTTGGGGCTCTCCTGGGTGCTGCTGTGGGATTTTGGATGGGGCTGGCTGAGGGTTGAGATCACCTGGATGGGTTTCCCAGACACCAGTGGAAATTAAGAATTTCCTTCACTGGCTGGATGCAAAGTAGTGCAAACAGGCTGGGGGAGCTGGGAATGTTCACCTGGAGAAGGGAAGGATCCAGGGAGAGCTCAGAGCCCCTTCCAGGGCCTGAAGGGGCTCCAGGAGAGCTGGAGAGGGACTGGGGACAAGGGATGGAGGACAGGACACAGGGAATGACCTTAAACTGAGGGATTGTGGATTTAGCTTAGGTATTGGGAAGAATTTATTCCCTGTGAGGGTGGGGAGGGGCGGGGACAGAATTCCCAGAGAAGCTGTGGCTGCCCCTGGATCCCTGGAAGGGTTCAAGGCCAGGTTGGACAGGGCTTGGAGCAGCCTGGGACAGTGGAAGTTGTCCCTGCCGTGGCAGGGGTGGGACTGGATGGGATTTAAGGCCCTTTCCAACCCAAATCATTCTGGAATTCTGTGATGATGAAATATCCCCTAGAAGAGGATGGGATAAAGTGATCTGGGCCCATCTAAGGTCCACTTCCAACACGGACAACTCCTGACTGAACTCCCCCTCCCCAAAACCCCGAGTAGAAATGAAAACCTCTTTAGAAAGCCCCATTATTAATCAACCCCTCTTCAACCTCAGGTGCTGCAGGTGACACTGAGCTCCTGGGACAGCTTTGGCTGGACCTTGGGCAGCGCTGATGGGATGGAAACCAGAGAGGAGACTCCTCCTGGAATGGGAGAAAAGCGGATTTTTCATGGATTTGCTGCTCCTTACCCAGGGATGTGTCCCTGGCAAAGCTCCCGTGGCTGGTGCCAATCTCTGGGTGACAGAACTGGGCTTGTGCCACCACAGAGGAGACCCAGGGATGCCCGAGGTTTGCTGGATGAACTGAACTTCTAGGGAAAAGCTGGATAAATGGCTCTGGAATCCTTCACTTTCAGCGAGAGCTGGGTCAAATGATGGCTTCATTTAAACCCCACATCAAGCAAAGTCTGGGCCTGACTGTGAAATATGGGATGTTGGGCTCCATGGCTGGGAAATCCTTTCCATCATCGGTGTAAAAACGTCCCCGAGCTCTTTGGGAAGCGCCGTTCCCTCCCTGACACATTCCCCCATTTAATTTTGTTTCCTGCTCCATTGGGAATTCATTTCTGGGTCAGCCCTTCCCAACCTTTCCGTGCATTAATCGCGGCGTTGTGGCTTTGATTAAACTGCAAATCGTTCCCTTCCTAATTTAGCTTCACTAATTAATGAGGGGATGACTGATTGGGCCAGGGCTGGCCAGGATTTGCTGCTGTCGCTTTTGGGGGAGGGGGTAAGGCCAGAGTCGCTCCCTGTTCCAAAAAGGAGGTGGAAAAGGACAGGAAATCTGAGAAATCCTGGAGTGTTTGGGCTTGGAAACTTGACGTAGCTCCTTCATTTTTAGAAAAAATAAATTAAATTTAAAATTAAATTAAAATAAATTAAATTTAAAAATCCTTTATCTGAGCAGTTGGGGTAAATTCTCTTTTCCTAAAGTGTGCACAGGGAGCATGGCCCTGCACCTCTCTGCTTGGCAAAGTGATTAATTTTAAATTTTTTTTCCTCAATTCATGGATACTTTTACCCTAAATTTATGGCAATCCCAGCCTGAGATCCAGGCTTAAAACAGAGGAGGAAGAGCTTTAACAAAGGGGCCAAAATATTGCTTCTTGGAATGTGACACTGATGTGCATTGAAATTAAAATTAATAATGGCTGAACAATGTTGGTTTTCCAGGGATTTTGGTGTTGATTTTCCAGGGATATTGGTGTTGATTTTATAGGAATTTTGGTGTTGATTTTCCAGGGATTTTGACATTTGTTTTACCGGGATTTTGATGCTGATTTTACAGGAATTTTGGTGCTGATTTTATAGGGATTTTGAAGTCCATTTTCCAGGGATCTTGACACTGATTTTCCAGGGATCTTGACATTGATTTTCCAGGGATTTTGATGCTGATTTTACAGGGATTTTGATGCTGATTTTACAGGGATTTTGATGCTGATTTTACAGGGATTTTGAAGTCGATTTTACCAGGATTTTGATGCTGATTTTACAGGGATTTTGAAGTCAAATTCACAGGGATTTTGATGTTGATTTTACAGGAATTTTGATGCTGATTTTACAGGATTTTGATGTTGATTTTATAGGGATTTTGAAGCCAATTTTCCAGGGATCTTGACATTGATTTTCCAGGGATTCTGGTGTTGATTTTACCAGGATTTTGATGCTGATTTTACAGGGATTTGGAAGTCAAATTTACAGGGATTTTGAAGTCGATTTTACCGGGATCTTGACACTGATTTTCCAGGGATTTTGATGATGATTTCACAGAGATTTAGATGTTGGTTTTCCAAGGTTTTTGGGACTGGGAGTCCTGGAGGAGGGAACCCTGGGCTTGGCAGAAATTTCCTGTTGGGATCAGCAGATTTCAGCACCCACCAGCCGGGCAGGATGCTCCAAAGGGTACCCAAGGAATCCACGCCTGGAAATATTTAAACGGAATGCCGCAGCCCGGGTGGCTGAGCTAATTTCAAACACATTTAAATAATTCCCCGATCCTCGTGGGCGCTGGGCAGAACCGAGGTGTGCAGAACATGAAAACCTCTCGTGCTTTTTTAGGATTAAAACGGTTTTGGTTGCTTAAATAAGAAACCTTTTTTTTTATTTTTTATTTTGGGGTTTTAACAACAGTGACTGAAGGTGAGCCAGAGCTTCTTCCTCGTGGCTGGAATTTGATAACACGGGGGTATCAATCAGCCTTCCCGAATTAGCATTTCCCTGATAGGGATGCACAAAGCCTTTTAATGAGCACTTTCAAGTCCCCCAGCTCCGGGGTTTTTTTGCCTGCTCGTTCCTTAGCAACAGGCGGGATTGGCAGGGAGCAGGGGTTTGATGTGTTCCTACATAAAGGGTTTACAGGGCTGGAAACTGCACGCAGAAAATGAGGATAATTGTGGTTTATTGTCTTGGCACGAGGTTCAAAGATAAACAAACAACCTTTGGGCCCTCAGAAGCTTCCTGGGATGTTCTTCTTCCTTCCTCTGTTCTCCTGGAGAACTTCTCCACCAAGCCTGGAGTTGAAATTAAACAGACTTTTGTCTGGTTTCTAGAAATTAACACATCAGAGGAGAAAAAACCGGGAGCTGCTTGATCTGCATTAGAAAGGGGAATTAAGGAATGTTCTGTTGGAATGTGTGGAACGGGAACAAACGTCCTGCAAAGCTTTGGCAGAGCTGCAGCTCGGGGGTGGTCGAACCTTCAGCCTGGAGAAGAGAAGGATCCAGGGAGAGCTCAGAGCCCCTTCCAGGGCCTAAAGGGGCTCCAGGAGAGCTGGAGAGGGACTGGGGACAAGGGATGGAGGGACAGGACACAGGGAATGGCTCCCAGTGCCAGAGGGCAGGGATGGATGGGATATTAGGAAGGAATTCCTGTCTGGGTGGGTGGGGAGGGGCTGGGCTGGAATTCCTAGAGAAGCTGTGGCTGCCCCTGGATCCCTGGCAGTGTCCAAGCCCAATTGGGGCTTGGAGCACCCTGGGATCATGGAAGGTGTCCGTGCCATGGCAGGGGTAGCACTGGATGGGATTTATGATCCCTTCCAACCCAAACCACTCTGGGATTCTGTGATTCCATGATTTTATGTAAAGGAATGCCCTGGGAATGGGACCCTGCTGGGTGCTGGGATGGTGTAGGTGGGAAGGGACCTTTAAAGCTCATCCAGTTCCAACCCCTACCATGGGCAGGAACACCTCTCACTATCCCAGGGTGCTCCAAATGTTTCCCACACTCACACTGTGCATCAATCCTTCTCCTTTTCCTTTCCAGGAACTATTCCATCCCAAAATTTGCTGTCAGAGGCAGGGAGAGGATCAGTGTGGAGCAGACACCCTTCAATGCAGGGCACCCACCCTCTTTCCATGGGCTCCCACCCTTGAGCTCCTGGAATACATCCCAGCCCGGTGCACAGAGGATGATGCCAATTAAGCTTTTCTTTAATGAGTTTGGGCTTTGTTGCCTTCCTACTCGGGGCAGATCCCGTCACATCCCCGCGGTCTCTGCTGTATTTGGGATTGGTGCAGGCTGTGCAGGGGCTGCTGGGCAGAGCTGGAACAGCCTCACGAAGTCCTGGTGTGAGGACATCACACAGAGCTGCTCCACTGAACCCCAAACGCGGAGCCTCCCACCCTTGATTTAAACCCAGCAAATTCTAGGGAATTTTTATATTCTACATCATAAATATCAGGATTTTGGACGTTTTCACTCTGGATGCCCTCCTGGGCACTCCTCTCCCAGGCCACCTCCATGGGACAGATTGCTCCAAGCTTCATTCAACCTGGCCTTGGACACTTCCAGGGATCCAGGGGCAGCCACAGCTTCTCTGGGAAAGGTGTTTAAAAACCTCACCCCTCTCACAGCCAAGAATTCCTTCCCAATATCCCATCTAACCCTGCCTCTGGCAGTTTGAAGCCTTCCCCCTTGTCCTGTCATTCCAGGCTCTTGGAAATAGTTTCTCTCCATGTTTCTTTCAGCTCCTTCAGGTCCTGGAAGGTCACAATTAGGCCACCCTAAAGCTTCTCTTCTCCAGGCTGGACAATCCCAATTGTCCCAACCTTTCCTCCCAGCAGAGCTGCTCCATCCCTCAAAACGTTGGCCCCCTCTGGAAGAACAATTCCAACAGCAGGAGCCTGAATTTGTTCCCTGGGAGCCACCCACCCTCTCTAGGGAATTCCACCCCTTACTCGGGTGCTTCCCGTGAGGTGCCCTGGGTTTCATGTGGGGTTGAGTCAAATTTAGAGTTGACCATGGGGCAGGTGCCTTTTGGTGTTTGCTGCTGCTGCTGCAGGATCCACGCAGGTACAGAGCTGCTGCTCCTCCTGCTCTCATCCCACCTTCCCTCTGCCCAAAGCAGCCCAAATTCTTCCATTAAAAAACACACCACAAAGAGAGACCAGCATGGAAACCTCTGCAAACCCCTCCTGGTGATTTTATGGGCTCAAAGTTGATTTTTGTTCGGTTCCAAGAGGAGGAGGATGATCCTTTTGCAGCAGCAGAAGATATCTGGTACCTGTTAACCCTCAGGTGAATCCCATCCCATCCCATGAATCCCATCCCATCGGATCCCATCCCATGGATCCCATCCCATCCCATGGATCCTATCCCATCCCATGGATCCCGTCCCATGGATCCCATCCCATCCCAAGGGTTGAGTTTCTCCCACAGAGCCACTCGTGCCCCTCCAGCACTCATTGAAACCAGCGCTGCCGAGCTTAACCCTGCACGGAACCATCTGCAATGCTAATTAAGAGTGATGACTTATTTAGTGCTTCCAGGCTGTTCCCTGCGGGAATTTTGGCACGCTCAGGCACCAGGGAACAGATCCATGCTGTTCATAATTCCCAAATCCCTGGGCTGTGGTGGGGAAGGGTTTCTACAGCCAAGATTTGGCTCAACCCGAGCTGCCCGTGGCATCTCTGGCAGGCAGCACCCGAATTCCCGGCGGGATGCACTCCTGGGGCTCTCTCCAGCCTCGTGTTTGCAGCATTCCATAGAAATTCCATGGATAAGGAAGGGATGTACCTGTTACCTGCTGCTGCCAGCGGGTTGTGCCACTCCACTGCATTATGGAGCTACAAACAAGACCCAGCTCTGCCTCACATCGATCCATCTCCATCCTTCCCGGCCTGTTATCCAAGGAATCTTCATCCCCAACCCCCTCCTTGTCCGAGTTACGGTTTCCAGGTGGGAATTGCAGCGGCATCGAACCTGGGTCACTCAGGAGTGGTTTTATCACTTAAAGAAACCTCATGGAAGCCACTGGCAAAACCAGATTTAATTTAAATTTAACAAAGCTCAATTTCAAGGTTCACTCTGTTGCTATATAAACACACGAAGGAAAATCAGATCAAAATCAATTTAATCTGATTTGCACAGAGACTGAGGGCACAAAAGGGGGAAAGTGCAAAGGGCAAGGGAGACCTTCCCACTGAGCTTCTCCTTACCAAGCTCAGCCTAAGATTTGATCAATGGCTTTATGCCTAAAGGATTTAGCAGCACTTAATCATCGAGTAATTTAACACTTGTAGTAAATTGTATTGAAGCTTTTCGTGAGCACAGCAGGGACTGAGCTGCAGCCCTGGCGCTGTTCCTGCTGCACTCGCTGCAGGGTGTTGGGAACAATTCCCACATGGACACAAAGGGGTTCACGGAAAGGTGAAAATTCCCTCCTCAGGTGCTTTTGGATCTCTCAAAGGAAGGGCTGAGCCTTGAGGAGTGGAGGGGTCAGCCCAGACCCCGTCTCAGCTTTTGGGGATGGTTCTCTGAGTGTCACAAATGTGAGGGTTGGTGAGCTCCAAGGGGTGTCCCACTCCCAGGGATGTCCCATTCCCGGGGATGTCCCATTCCCAGGGAGATGTCACGTTCCAGGAGGGCTCAAAGTGCCCCACACAGAACTTCTGGTTAAAACATCGTGAGCTGCTTGGCTTTAGTCACCTCTCAGTCCCCAGGATTTTTCAGGGAAGCCGTTTTCCAAGGTTGTAGGGAATGCTGGAGCTTCCCATCCCCACCTCGGTGAGGCACCAGGAGCTCCTGGTTCAGCAGCATCCTCACCTTGGTCGTGCAAGTTCCTGAAAAGGTTTGGGGAAGTCTTATCACCCAAATCGTTCCGATGCTGAGGGTTAATGAGAATTCCCGAAATTGTGGAGCAGCCTGAGGAGCAGGGGAAAGGGAAAATCCACCCCCATTCCCAGGGATGATGTGGCCCTGCTCAGAGCTATCCCAGAGTTGAGGCCTGTGGGATTGGGATACAGTGACAGGAGGAAAATGTCCCTGACTTTTGCTCCTCCATCCCGATGGAAAAGCAATGCTGGTGGTGAGGCCTTAGCCTCTTCCCTGGAGTTGACCTGAACTGGTTCTGCCGGAGTGGTTGGAAATATTTTTGGGAGCACTGAGGAAGGTGTGACCTCCTGATTTGTCCCATCTGCCTGGAACTGGAGGTGAGTGATGCAGGAAATGCATTCCTGTGTTTTTCCCACCAAAGAGGTGGGAATTGGGACAGCAGAGCTCTGCTGGAACGGGATTTTCAGGAGAGCAGGGACCTGAGCAAGCACCAGTTCTGCTCATTGATGGTGTTAATGAGTCAACACTTTCCTTCAGAATTCCTGAGGAAAACGAGGAGGAACCTGGACCTTTCCCATGCCTGCAGCCTCTTCCAGCTGCCAGACTGAGCTGCTCCCTCCCAGGATCCCTGGAATCGGCCTTATTTCCATTCTGTGCTGCTTTCCCCCCACTTTTAAAAGGCATTTTCCAGCAGAGAACAAATTCCTTTTGTTTCTTCTTCTTTCAGGCCTTCATCTCATTTGGATTTGAACATGAGGAAACCATTATTCCATCTCAGCCCCCTCAGGCAGAGCCCCATTTTGTCCAAAATATTGATTATTAATCCTTAATCATTATTTCCCCCAGATTAGAGAAATTGGAGGGAATTTTTTGGTCGGTGTGGTTTTTTTTCCCTCCCTTCGGAGTTTTTCATAACTACTTTTTGTTTAAAAAGGTGAAAATTCACTGGAGGTGCCTAAAAGAAATCCTTAGAGGCCATAAATTTTCATTTTCCAGTGGTTTGGGACAACACTGAAGATCTCCAGGCAACTTTTCCTGATGGCACAAGGATTGTGGGAGAGTCAGCTCCGAAATTCCAGCCCTGCCACATCCCCACCTTTCTGCTCATCCCTTCTCATCCCTCCCTAAATTCCACCACGTTTTAGGGATAAACCAGATCTTGGAGCCATCAAATTCTTGCTCAGTGAGGACCCCAGCACTGCCAAAGCTGGAATCTGGAATCCTTTTCCATGTATTTGAAAGGGAAGCTGCAGGTATTGAGTTTGATAAGGAAAAGGACGGAATTACATTTGGAACTTTTAATGCATCTGGATGAAAGATGCTCTGACATTTCCTTCACTAAACTCACTGGCTGAATATTCAGCAATCTCCCCTTCGTTGTGTTAAATGCCTTTGAAAGAGCAACCAGAGCAGCGTTCAGGGAAGAACCACTGGATACGGAACGGCTTCTATCCCATAAAAATGCAAATTATCCCTCAGTAAATGGAGGTTTGGATAGAAAATAAAAATGGGTTTCAAACACAGCCCAGAGGAGCTCTTGGAAACTCAGGATGTTCAGGGACATGAGCAGCCCCAGACAAGGCTGCAAAGAGAATTTCCCAGCTCTTTCCCAAATTTTTATTTTTTTTAAACCTTGGATTCCCCCCAGAACTCGACTGAGAAGATTCCAGTGTCCTGACAACTCCCTGCTTTTCCAGGACCTTCATCAATGGCGCATTGCCATGGAAAAGAAAGGACTTTTTGGTGTCTCCATCATCCAAAAATATCCATAGCCCCACACCGAGTATTCTGGGATGCGATGATCATTTCTGGGATGTGCATGGTCATTCCTACAGGATGGTGAGGAGAACATCCAGGCGTGTTGTAAGAACTGGACAATTTTCCAAGGATCTCCCCTGGGAAACTCACAGCTCTGAAGGGCCAACACCACAAAGCTCCGAGAAGTTTTCCAGCACTGCAGGGCTTTCCTTGGAAGTTGTGGTGGCATTGGAAGTGTCCAAAGCCAGGTTGGAGCACCCTGGGTTAGTGGAAGATGTTCCTGCCCATGGCAGGTGTGGAGCTGGATGAGCTTTAAGGTTCTTCCAACCCAAACCATTCCGTGATTCCATGAAAATAGAGAACCTCAGCGAGACATAGTTTTCCCAATTTCTGCCAAAAGGAGACTTTTCCATTGATTTGGGGTGATTTTTTTATAGCAGATATTCTTCCCTGCAGAATCCTGGGTTTTCCATGGAAGAGGAGTGGATTTAAATTCACATCCTTGTGGCGCTCCGGAGGTTCCCAGCAGGGATGGGATGTGGCTGCCCTGGGATGTGTGTGAGGAACCTGGAATGTTTTCCTCCTTCTGAGGTGGCTTGAGGCTGTGAAATAGGGCACTAGATCAAATCCAGCATCCTACAGAAATAACCACAGGATGAACCCCACCCCGAGCTGCATTTTCCCTCATTTTCCTCATTCCCGCTCTCTTGCTTCCCTTTTCCAGTGGAATTTTTACTCCTAATTCCCAGCGTGTGGCCTATTCCCACCGGTTTCTCCCTTCACAGTGTGACCATGTCACCATCCCCATCTGCTCCAAGGAAATCTTCCCAGGGACCTGAAAATATCCATTTTTTGGATCTTTCCTGTGGAGAAGTCTTTGCCTTTGTTTTTCCATTGTTGAATATGGATATTTCCTTTTCCATATGTGGTGGGGTGGGGGGTGTCTCTTGGTCTAATGGAAGGGATTTTTTGGGCAGGAGAGTTGGAATGAGATGACTTTAAGGTCCTTCCAACCCAAACCATTCCAGGATTCCATAAATAGCATCACTACCAGCATCTGCTCCCAAGGATGTTCCCAACGTTAGAAAAGGTGGGAGAAAGGCACTGAAAGGAAATAATTTCCCAGGAAAATATAAAGAAAATATTTCCTTGGGAAGGAGGTGCCAGTGCCTCACTGAACCTGGTTTGTGTTTGCCCAGGTCACCTCCACACCAGGCTTGTTCCCAGGAATTGCGTCTGCAAGGGAAGCTCAAAGTCACTTTGTTGGCAAAACTTTTGGATCATCTCTCAGGGCTGTTGGCAGGAAATCAGCGATGACGGAATTCCATAAAAACCGCTTCCAGCGGGGAAATTGGATTACCAAAATGAGAGTCCTGGGCAGGTCTGGCAGCCTCAATCCTACAGATGCCACTCCCAGATTTATCCATGGTGTGGACAGGCCCAGCCTTCCAGTGCTGCTTCCCGTTTTTAGCCTTTATTGCCTTTTTTTGTGTAATTCCTGCTGATATCCAACATCCTATTCCAAGGTTTTAACACCCACCCTTTTTGTTCCTGCTAATTTGTGCTCGGGCTCAGGCAGGCAGGAGTCCCCATGCCAAGGTGGCTGCCACACAAATTGTCTGGGCTGTATTCCAGCTTGGGGTCGAATTTCTGGAAGCACTTCCAGAATCCCAATATCCCCGGAGGAGTTTCACGGTGACTTCACAGCCACTTTTTGCCCATGGGGTTTTGAGGGTGATGCTGCCTCAGGAGCTGGGGTTCGGTTGTTCTGATTCCCTGGAGCAGCTCCATGGATCTGGGATTGGGAGAGGGTGGGTGGCTCCCAGGGAACAATTTCAGGCTCCTGCTGTTGGAATTGTTCTTCCAGAGGGAGCCAATGATTTGAGGGATGGAGCAGCTCTGCTGGGAGGAAAGGTTGGGACAATTGGGATTGTCCAGCCTGGAGAAGAGAAGCTTTAGGGTGGCCTAATTGTGACCTTCCAGGACCTGAAGGAGCTGACAAGAAACACAGGACAAAGGATGGAGGGACTGGACACAGGGAATGGCTTCCCACTGCCAGAGGGCACCATTAGATGGGATATTGGGAAGGAATTCCTGGTGGGGAGGCATTGGAACAGTTTTCCCAGAGAAGCTGCGGCTGCCCCTGGATCCCTGGAAGTGTCCAACTCATGTGGGTTGGATGAAGCTTGGACCCACCTGTCCTGTGGAGGTGACCTGGGAGAGAAGGAGTGCCCAGGAGGGCATCCAGAATGAAAGCATCCAAATTCCTGATATTTATGGGCCAGAATATGAAAATTCTTCCGTGCTGTCAGCCAGGATCCATCTGGAGCCTTCTATTTAGAGCCTTGTTTTGTTCCAGTCTTTGCTTTTCATCAATGACAGGTGAAAAACGTCTTTTTTTTTTTTGGATGTTCTTGTGCTCCAGACGTGTCCCCGAACTGCCCACTGCTCGTTTGACTTTCATCCGACAGGAAACTGAGCAGCGAGTCCTTGATCCATTATTCCAGCTCGTTTTTATTCCGCTGCTTGGTTTAATGCCATTTCCAGACCTTTCAGAGCACAATAAGTCACCAAAAGCCGGAATGCTCGGCAGGTTCCCGTGGCTCTTATCACGGCAGATGAAACTGATGTGTTCCAGAAGGTTGGGCTGGCTCTGATTTTCCTCTTTCCCTGTTTTCTAAATATTTATTTTGTCCTGCTGCTCCATCTTTCATTGTCTTCACATCCACAGGAATAAACGACACAACCCCAAAGGGAGAGCAGCCCAGCGCAGGTGAAAAAGGCTTTTAGGTAAATCTGTTTGTTCTACATTGAATTATGGAATATCCTGAGCTGGAAGGGATCCAGAAGCTGATCCCAAGAGGAGTAAATCCATATAAAACCAGTCCTATTCACTTCAGTGCAATATTTGTGTTGTGTCCAGGTCAGCAGCTCTGTAGTTTACAGCAGAAAGGGGAAAAAGGGCCAATGGCAAGGAATTCCATGGAAAAGCCCTTTTTGAGATGTGTTTATTGGTGCAGGGAGTGAGGTTGTGCCATGGGACAAAGGGCTCCTCGCAGCTGGTGCTGGGCAGGTCTGTGAGGAAGCTGAGCCTTGAGGAGTCTCTGGATCCTAAAAAAGCTGCTGGAAACTCCTCTTCAGGCACATTAAAGATGGAATTCATCAAACAGCGGAATTCTGGAGCTGGGGGTGCATCCATCCCCTCATCCAGATCATCAATAAAGGTGTTAAACAGGGCTGGCCCCAGGACTGAGCCTTGGGAGCCACCACCAGCCGGGTTTAACTCCATTCCCACCACTTCCCAGTGTTTTATCCACCCATCCAAGGCAGGAGCCGGCAGTTTCTCCAGGAGGATTCTGTGGGAAACAGTGGGAAATACTTTATGAAATCCAAGTAGTCACATCCAGAGCTTTTCCCTCACCCACCAAGCAGGTCCTGCTGCCGTGGGAGGAGATCAGGATGGTCAGGCAGAACCCGACTTTGACAAACCCAAACCGGCTGGGACTGATCCCGTGGTTTTCCTGGCATCCAGGATGATTTTCTCCATGACTTTCCTTGGTACTGAGCCCAGGCTGATAGGTCTGGAGTTGCCTGAGTCCTCCTTCCAGCCCTTCTTGTCCCATTTGGGATCCTGCAGTTGTGTGGGACCTCCCCAGGTACCCCAACTTCAGGGAAATGATGGAGAGGGGCTCCATGAGCACTTCCCTCAGCGCCTTTGGGGGATCCCATCCATTCCCAAAAACTCGTGGGTATCCATGTGCTGCAGCAGCTCCCAGTCCATTTCCCCTTGGATTGGGGGCTTCATTCTGCCCCCCATCCCTGTTTTCAGATACCTGGAAAAAGAGTGACTTCGCTATTAAAGACTGAGGCAAAGAAGGACCTCAGCCTTTTCCTCATCCTTTATCCCTGTGCTTCCAGCTTTATCCTATGGAGGTTTTCCATGGTTTTCCTTTCACTGCTGTCATACTCCCAGGGACATTTTTCTTGTCAGCCAGATTAACTTCGAGCTCGGCCCAGGAAGAAAGATGATCCCAGCCCATCAACTCCCTCCGAGGTGCTTTGAACAAAACACCCGAGGAGGGAAACCTCTGGGGCCTTGATTTCTGTAAATATTAAAATGATAATGGAAATTATCCAATGCCTGGAGCAAAACCTGGTAAAATGTCAGGGTTGCTGTGGGTTTAAACACACAAGCAGCCAATGCTTTGTCAAATCCTGTTGGAATTTTAGTCAGCAGAAGGAATTGTTGCTTCACACAGAGATGTGAAGCACAGGGCGGCTTTTTTAGGGAGGAAAAAAATAATGAGCTTGCTTCTCCAAGCCCTGCAATTCCCAACTTTCAGCAGCATCTGCAAAGGGAGCCTGATAAAATCTTCAGAGCAAACCCAGCTGGGTGTGGGGAGTTTATTTATGGGCAAGGATTTGAGTGTATCAAAGGATTTCTGCTGCTGCATCCAGTCGTGTTTTGGTCTTGGTGTAACTGATGGAGCCGGCAGCCAACCGTGAGGGGGGAGCGTTAGAGAGGCACAGACTGGCTCGATCCAAATAACAGAATTGGGAGAAAAAAATCCAGTTGGGAGCAAAGCTTTGAATGCAAAGCTGATCTCGGGGGGGGTTGGGATTCAAAGAGATGAATAAACCACGTCCGCTTTTCCTGAGGATGTGGTGGATCCAAAATCCAGGGCCCAGGAGATTCCTGGGAAGCTGGGTGAGATTTTAGGGACCTGACAGGAGTAGTCAGCATGAGAAGAGATAATTTGGTGCTGCTACAGTTAATAATCAATTCCTGAATCCCAAGAAAACACAGGAAAAAAGGGATGAGCCACCTCTGGCTCAGTACCATCCTCAGCACATCTGGAGGTGGCTTCTGGGGTGTTTTCCTCCTCAGACAGTGTCTGGAAAAGCAGCAGCTCTCAGAGGGGATTTCTGATGGCTGTGATTAATTTAATGGAGATTTTCAGTCTCTCCAAATACTTTTTCCCTGTTGCAAGTTTTCCTTCAGCCTGGAGAAGCGATGTCTCTGGGAAGATCCCTCTTTGTGGCCTTCCAGTACTTAAAGGAGACATAAAAGAGAGGGAGAGCCACTTTTTCCTTGGGCAGGGGATGAGAGGAAAAGGGGAATGGTTTTAAACCAAAAGAGGAGAGATTTAGGTGGGATATTGGGAAGGAATTCCTGGCTGGGAGGGTGGGGAGGGGCTGGGCTGGAATTCCCAGAGAAACTGTGGCTGCCCCTGGATCCCTGGCAGTGTCCAAGGACAGGTTGGAGCATCCTGGGACAATGGAAGGTGTCTCTGCCATGGCAGGGGTGGGAATGGGATGGGATTTAAGCTCCCTTCCACCCCAAACCATTCCATGATTCTCTTTACTGGATAATGAGGGAATGGTGATCACAAAGGGTGGAGGAAAATTTCTAGGAACCTCCACAAAATGAGTTTTCCTGCAGGGAATGGGTTTGTTTGGAAAAGAGCTGGCAAAGCTTCCGTGTGCCAGGGCACAGCTTGGGCACCACCACCCTAAACCAGCGTGGGTGAGGGGCTTTGGGATTTGCCTGAATTCCAACCCTTTTCCAGGAATGTTTTGCACAATTGGGTGGCAGGTGCCAATCTGGGAGGATTTACCTGGGAAAGGGGGAAGGGCTTTTCCTGATGTGGGATTTGAAGCCGCCATCCCGTGCTGATCCTATGGGATAAGTGTGGATGTGGAAATGCTCTCCCTGCACTCGAGATTTGTTGGAGTCCAAGGCACGCCTCTGGCTGCCCTGGGAGGTCAGGGCATGCCTCGGGCTGTCCTGGGTGGTCAGGAGCCCCCAGCAAGGGGGTCTCAGACCCTGGCAAGAAGCTCAGAATAACCCTGTCTTTGACCTTAGCCCATGGGAAAAGTTACCAACA
>VZRV01000333.1:46374-203705 GCA_013398115.1 Falcunculus frontatus
ACAAAAAGGACAGGGACAGCCCCAGTCTGGGCAGTCCCCGCTTGGTTTTGGCTGGCATCAGACGTGCAGCCAGAGCTGAGAGCAAGTTAGAGATAAATAAGAAGAAATAAACATCTTGAAACAGCATCTGCAGGTGTCTCTCATCTGTTCGGACTCCAGGTGAAACTTCCCAGAGGTGAAGATAAGAGCCAACATTTGTGTGGAGTGCTGAACTCCCACAGAGATTCCCCTCCTCGCTGGGCTGGAGATGATTTGAGTCCCTAAAAGTGAGATTGGAAAATCCCTTGGCTTTGGATCTCTCTCCTGGCTGGAGCCACAGCTCCCTAAATCCTCTTTGGAGCTCAGCTGGAGCTGCTTCCCCTCCTCTCCTGTCACTCCACGCTGGATATTTGTGTGAGCCTTTATTTCCACAACCTTCCAGCATCTCATCATCTCAAACTCTGCTTTCTTTGTGAAGGTTTCACTGTTTCATGCGAGATATGAAGCGTTTTCCTTTTTTTTTTTGCTTTTTTCCTCCATTTCTTTGTTTTCTTCCCACATCAAAGCCCTGGTAATTGAGCAGCTCCCTATCAGCAGGGCTGCTCGATCATCCCTGACATCCTCCTCTGCTCCCAGCAGGCTCTCCACGAGCACTCTTCAGTCCTGGGAAAACAGGCCACTCATCCTTTCTCTTATCAGAGATGTGTTTGATATCATTCTGGGCTGGATTTGCTGCATGAGGGCCGTATTTCTTTAGTGTAAAGTGAATATTTAATGAGTTGAGGGGCTCTCAGGCTCAGCAAAACATCCTTGGTGCTGTGGCTTTGAGGGTGTTTTGGGGAGAGGATGGGATGATTTGGTATTTTGGGTTTATGGAGGGATAATTCTGCTGTTTTCTCACCCTGATTTCACTCATCCAGACTCATCACTAAAATAAAATCTGGATTTTTTTGGTGTGGGGGTTTCGTTCCAAACCAAAGCCTGGTTGTGGCCATGAAGTTTTCCACCAGTTGGATGCAGCTGTTTCCTGAGGGTAAATACTAATACTAATACTAATACTAATACTAATACTAATACTAATACTAATACTAATAATAATTCCTGATTTTAGGGGCTGTGCAGAGAGCAGAGGTTCAGCTTTGTGGGGAGGGAAAGTTGAAACCCGGCTGCTTTGACACAGGGAATTAAAATGGAAAACTAAGACTTGACAGCAATGGAAGAGCAACGATTTATCAGCGAGAAATATTGGATTTATGCTCTGTCTCCTGTCACTGATCCATTTGTCACATGTCTGGTGGCCGAGTGTGTGTTTGAAATCTGTCACTTCAAAAGAATCAGGGCCCCGTCTTCTAATTCTTCATTTTTTTAAGGTGGCAATTTGGGATTTTTTCTTTGTGATGATGTTGGATGGAGCTCTGAGCAAGCTGGGAGGGTGGAAGGAGTCCCTGCTCTTGGGATGAGATGGGATTTAACTCGGAAAACTTGGGTTTCAAGCCTTGGAGGGAAACAAAATGCAGCTCACGGGGTGGGAGTTAACGAGGTGTGAAATTCCCTGGGTCTCTATGCCCTGTCAATGGCATTGATCGGCTGCTGCCATCGATAATTTTGGATCTGTCAATCCTGGGGTGAGCTGGGGCTTCCCGGGAAGGGCTGAGCTTTGGGAGAAGCAGAGTGGGCAATGAATTGTGGTTCTCTGCTCCCACTGTGCACCATTAAACTGCAAATTTGGGGCTGCTCTGAAAGCAGGACTGTGCTGCTGATGGCTGAGCTCCTGCATTCCCAACCAAAAGGCTTCCCATTAATCAAAAACTGGGATATATCCACTGGAGCTGGAGGAATGAATGTGTCCTGCTCCGTTATTTCACTCTTTAGGCTCCCCCTCCGGAGCTGCTCACCTGTGGGGGGAATTATTGTCTGGTTCCTTATGGATTTTTGATTCCTGAAGGATCTGGAGCTGCTGGGATTGGGGGAGGATTGAGGCCACCTAAAGTGCAGGGGCTAAAATGTTGTTTGTGACTCCTTGAGCTGGGAATAAAATCTGGGATAATAATGACCTTAAAAGTTGGGTTTTCCCTGGCTTGGAAAAAATTCTCATAGGAATCTGAGAGGATTCCTCACTGGTTTTTTATAGGGATGAGCTCTAATTGTTGCCACAGCCAGCTGTAAAAATGGATATTTTCCCTTTTTTTGCTGGAGAAGGAAGTTCATTACAAAGCCATGGATGTTGTGGCTGGAAGTGCCAACATATCCTGTGTGACAATGAGGGATTCATTAGGGAATTTATTAGGAAATGTGGTTTGTAGTGCAGGCAGAATTCCCTCCCCTCTCCCCGCGTGTGAAGTCGCCGAGCAAATAAAACTCAGCCTAATGTGAAAATCAAAACTTAAAACTGACTCCAGCTCAAAATTCCAAACCCAAGCTCAGACTTGGCAGGCTCACAATGAAATCCACATTCATTAATCCGTGATTGATTAGCAGCTCTAATATTAATGACCAAAGAAGTAATTAACGAGGTTGAGCTTGGCATGGGTTTAAACAGAAATATTATTTAAGCAATCTGAGTCTTTAAAATGAATTGTTTCTCTCTAATTTCACTTCAATAGGAGTCGAATGAAGTGTAGTGTGTTCTGCTGGAATGCTGGGAGAATTCCACAGCTCCAGTTCCATCCCCAGGCAGGATGGGACACGGGAATCCAACTGAAAGTGAGGAAAATCCCTGCAGTTTCCTTGATTTCTGGTGGGCAGGTCCGAGTAGAGAATTGATCCTCAGAGGTTTGGTCAGGGATTGATTCATTTCTCGTTTGATTCCTCTGGGGGATGGAAATGGGAAGAGTTTTGGTGCTGGGAGAGCTGGAAAAAGATTTTGGGATTGGGGCTGGGAGGATGCTCAGCTTTGCCTGTGGTGCAGTTTTGATGCTGTCCCTTTAAACCTTCATTAAAATCACTTTGGGACAGATTTATTTACAGCACATCCTGTATTTTTGCCTTTTCCCTGATTTTTCCCTGGATTTTGGGATTATTTGAGGCTGATCGTGTCCATCAGCTGTGCCTGGATCTCAGAGGGGCTCCCAGGGAGCATCCCAGGCTTGGCCAGGTTTGGTTTCCCCATTCCTGGGATTACGAGATGCTCCTGAGGCCTTGGAGATCTGTGGGAATCAACTTCCTTGGAAGTGATGCCTGATCTTGGTCTTGGTCAGGAGATGATGAGCTTGGCTGTGGAAATTTGGTGGGATTGGTTGGAATAATGACCCTGATGATAAAAATCCCTCTGTCCTGCTCCATCTTCTCCTCAGGATGGCTTTTCCTGCTGCTCCAGTGGGTTGGAGACCCTCCCCCAGTGCTCGTGGGATTCAGAAATCCGGAATATTTGTGTCCTTCCTACCTGTCCTTAGATCTGGGCCAAAAATCTGTTTTAACACCCAGGATCCTCCAGGATCTCCCACATTCCCATTCCCAGTGGGAAAAGCTGTAGGATGATGTTCCCTCCTTCCCAGTGCTGGTGTTTCCAAGGAAAACAGCCCAGGGCAGTGCCACTGAGAGGGATGAATCAGGGGAATAAAAATGAGGAATAATCAAAAAAAAAAAATCTAAGCCAGGCCTGGGATTCACCAGCATCCTTCCCAAATTCCATCCCGATGATGCATGGCATGGATACAGCAGCAGGAAGGCAGCCCACGGATCCCTGGAGCTTTCCTGATGGATTTGGGGGAGCTCTGAGCAAAAGGCCCTGCTTCTGGTGATGGATTAACATTCGTGGTGGGCAGGAATGGAGCCCAGAAGTTGGAATTCCTGGTGGGAGCTGCAGACAGCAGATGGAATTTGGCTCCTGGGTGTGTGGTGGTGAAATGAGGACAGATGTGAGAGCAAAGCTGTTCATTGTTCATAAAAAAAGGGATTTTAAGGAATTTTCCTGGCTGAACTGAAGTGCAGGGGCTTAAATATTGTTTGGGATTCCTCGAGCTGGGAATAAAATCTGGGATAATAATGACCTTAAAGGTTGGTTTTTCCCTGGCTTGGAAAAAAACAATGGAAACTCTATGAATTTCCATCCACAGCCAGATGGGGTAGGAGGGGTTTGGTTCTGGAAAACATTGAATTCCATGTTAAAAGTGACACCTCATCCCAATATATTTTATGAAGGAATAGAGGCTCAGGAGTAATTTCCCTTTTATGTTTAGATGCCTTTGCTGTGTGGCAAAATTTAAATTTTGCTGTAATTAAAGTCCCCCAAACAGCACTTGGGTAAGAAATGTGTTTATTAATTTTACACTGTTTGCTCACATAACAGCAATTCCATTTTTTAAATGCTAAATCCCACTTTTCCTAAAATCCTGGAATGTTTGGCAGTTGGAAGGGAGCTTAAAGATATTTTTATTCCATTCCCTCCCATGGGCAGGGACATCTCCCCCTGTCCCAGGTTGCTCCAAGCCCTTTACAATGTTGCTCAGGGTACTGCCTGAAGTTTCTCATCCCATTTTCCTGGTAAAGACAACGTGAAAATGTGAATATTCCTTGTAGGAACAGCTGTTATTTTACAGGGACAAGCAGCTTTTTGACTGGGGGAAAAAATCCCCTTAAAACATTTGACAGGCAAATCCCAAAATATTGGGATTAATAGAGGAAAAAGAAATAGATTTTTTCCCCGGCCTGTGTTTATTTGTGCCATTCTTGAGATAAATGTGGATTAAAGCAGGAGCTGGCACATCCAGCCTGCCAAAATCATGGAGCTGATGGATGAGGAAATGGTATTTGGGCTGGGAGTTGTTTATTGGGATTAAACATTCCGAGAAGGAGCTGTGGGGGTTGGAAGTTTTCTTGTGTTGTTGGCTGTGACTTCCAAGGGAGGCTCTACCCCGAGAGCCACAGGAGGAGGAAAATACCTTGGAGAGGAGAAAATAGGGACAAAATTGCCACAATTTTGGCTGGAATCGGTCTTTATCCTAAGTCTGTATCCTAAATCCTAAATGGGAAGGATGCAGTTTAAGGACTAAAATATCCCTGGAAATGTTCAAGGCCAGCTTGGAGCAACCTGGGATCGTGGAAGGTGCCAATGGCAGGGGTGGAATGGGATGAGCTTTGATCCCTTCCAAACCAAACCATTTTGGGATTCTAAAACTGGGATTTAGGGTGACTTTTGTCACCTCTGTCACATGGAGAGGAGTTAAATCCTCCCCCTTTCCCAATTTTCTTTGTCTGAAAGTGTCGAGGAAACTTCTCCTGAAGTGGTTTAGGAAATTCATGGCTCCATTCTTTAACAGCTTCCAACTGCGTCCTCTGTCAGATTTTCTGTTCTCCAGAAACGATTTTCCTACTTGGAGTCAGCAAATGAGCAATAATTTAATTTCAGAGAAGCAGCCAGCAGAGAGAAATCATGATCTGATTAATTGAAGCCATTCAGTGCTGTGAGAAGCCTTTTCCCCAAACTGAATGCAAATCCTTGGTGAGGCAGAGTTAAAATGCTTGGATGGCTCCAGAAATGGGAAAATGGGAGTGAGCGCAACAAAACAATGACACGGTTGTGGAGTGAGGCTCCTCCCTGGATAAATCACCTGATTTCAAACAAAAGAGGGCAGGAATTACCAGCCTGGCTTCTCACCAGGTCTCTTCTCTCGTGAAAAATGTTGATCTGTGCCACGTGAGAAGGTGGAGAAAGAGAAATTGGGGATTTAAGGGGAAAGCTTAGAAGGGAAATGTGGAAAATTCTCCTGTCTTCGTTTTGGAAGCACAGTGGGGTCACATTTGTGTTGTTTTGGGGGGCTGGGGAAGGAGCTGAAAGAGAAGGTGCCAATTTGGGGGTCCTTTTTTTTTAAAGGATTCTTTTATTTCCAAATTCTTCGGTGGAGAATTATTTATGGAAGAGATCAAAACAGCCAAAAATATCCTTTCAGTTCCTCTGTTTGCCGGGACCTGTGGGATCAGGGCCTGGAATGGTGGGGCCTGCAAAGCCACAGCAGCCAGGAAAGAAGAGAGATGGAGAGGGATTTGGACAAGGGATGGAGGGACAGGACACAGGGAATGGCTTTCCCAGTGCCAGAGGGCAGGGATGGATGGGATATTGGGAAGGAATTCCTGTCTGGGAGGGTGGGGAGGGGCTGGGCTGGAATTCCCAGAGAAACTCTGGCTTCTGGATCCCTGGCAGTGTCCAAGGCCAGGTTGGAGCACCCCGGGATCGTGGAAGTGTCCCTGCTCATGGCAGAGCTGGAATGGGATGGGATTTAAGGTCCCTTCCCACCCAAACCATTCTGGAATTCCATGATATGGACTCTCCACCAGAGATATGGGCTGGAAAAGGTTCAGATTTCAGGATGCAACAGGGAAAGGGACAAAGAAACCGAGTTATATCTGAAAACAGAATTAATAAATGTCAAAAAAACCTATTAAAAACCAAGAGCAGCCACACTGTGAACAAAGCAAATCTCCCTCTCCACCAGCCTCACTCCAAGCTGGAATTTCATCCCAGCCTGGCACTGGTGCTAATTGGAGTGGGGTGTTTTATGAGAGGGGATTAAGCCAGGTTCTTTATGCCCTCACACCTCTCCCTTTATTGCTGGCAGAGTTCTCCTCTGGCTAATGAAATTCCATATTTCTGCCCCTCGTGTGTCCCATTCCTCGGCACGCTCCGGGGCGGGGAGGGAATGGGAGCTGCCACTTTTATCCCATTTTATTCCCTGCCTGCTGTTAAATCCTCATCTCCTTCAAGCAGCCATTCCCTGCGTTGTACTTCAGATAATGGGTTGTAAATAAGAACAAAATCCAGGCACTGGCTGCCCTTCGAGGTGACATTAAATTCCATCATGATCTATGGGAAAACCACGTGGAAATAACTCCTGGAGACAGCCCTAATTTCCTCATTTCCAGGCTCTATTTCTAAATATTGCCCGGTGGCTTCTGCAGGTTTCATTTGGAGTCAGTGATGACAAGATAAATTTGGTTTTGAGATGATCAGATCACCAAAAACACTCCCAGAGTGGTTTTGGAAGCTTTGGAGCTGTGCCCACTTGGCTCCTTCATTCCTGGACAGAGGAAAACCCAACTTTTCCCAATGGAAAAGTCATAAAAGATGGAAATTTAACCTGAGAACGACTTTTTAATCCTTTAAATACTGATGGGCGTTTCCCACCTAATCTCACAAGTCATTATCAGTGTAATGTTCACACCTATCCAGGTGAACAAGATCCAGACCTTGCAGACTGGAATGCAAAATTCCTCCCAAATCCCCTGAATTTAAGATTTTAAATATTTAATGTTAAAAAAAAAAAAGGTCAAAATAACGATCAAATTCCACTGTTTTCTCTCTATCCCTGGCCTGGAGGGAATTTCTCATCCCCTCCCATGTGCCAAACACTTCTTTCCTTGCCTTTCCCTAATTCCACCTCTCACTGTCTGGAAATGCCATGGAAGTGTGAGCTGAGCTTGGCCAAATGTTGCTTCCTAAACAATCCTCACCTTCCTTATTAAATAATTTCATTTTTGCCCTCAAATGCCCTCTCCTGCTTTCCCATGGATCATGACCCGGATCTGGTCTCCTCCCATTTTTTCTCCTCTCCTTTGTGCTTCAGTCCCCTTTCGTTGCTCTGATGTTTCCCTCTCCTCCCTGATCCCCTTCTTGGGATGCCTTTGCTGCTTCCCAGTGGGAATTTTAGTCTTCCGCTCTTGCCCCTTCCAACCCACTTCTAAACCTCCTATTTTTACTTTCAAGTCATTTCAAAGCCTTTCTCCCTTCCGTGTTTTTATCCAATGCTCTTTCCCATTCTCCCTGCTGGTTTTCCCAGTGTATTTGTCTTTCTGTCTCAATTTTCTCCTGCAATGTCCTCATTTCCCACCTAATCCAGCTGTCATTTGTCTCAACTCCTCTTCCTTTTACTGCTTGAATTTTTCTGGAGCTGGGAACTGGTTTCCAGAACCTTTGGATGCTGGGGAAAGAGGGAGCAGAAATGTTTTTGGATATTTGTAATATTCTACCCCATGAGCACCTCAGTAGCAGAAATATTTCCATAATTGGTGAATTCCCTGAAGGAATGACTTGGAGCAGGGAGACCTTCCTGGATAGAGCAGCTTCCACTGGTGGTAGGAAGGTGGAGCTGAGTATCTGGAATTTTGCTCCCAGAGCAGCCAGAGGTTTCCAGGGAAATGGGAATCTTCCTTAGAGCAGGTATCATGAAAATTCCCAAGGAAGTTGTTAGCTCACGTTTTAGTTCACTTCAGATTTTAGTGAATTAAAATCCCAAATCATCCATTAATTTCCTTTTACTGGAGATAAAAAAACCACACAGGAATTCTTATTTTAGGAAAAAGTGAGTTTTCTTATGGAATTATCTTGCCCTCTGCATTAACACAGGAATTTTGGAGACGTGTTTAGGATGAGTCCCCAAATTTTGGTGTACTAATGGATCGTCCACATGGTGAAAAAGAGATGAAAATTTGGGAAAGGAATCACTTTCCCAAGGTTAATGGTTAACCTGGAATAAAATCCAAGATTTGTGGATTCCAGTTCAATTCTCCACCCAGCTGACAATGTTCTTCCCTTGGAGGAAAAAAATAAGGGAAGGAAAAGATCCACAGCATGGATTTCCACCGAGCAGCAGAGCTAAAAATGGGAAATACCAGTAGGGAAGACTCATGGGTGAGAGGATCCAGGAGAATTCCAGTAATTCCAGAAATCTTCTCCAACCTTGACCAGCACCTGAAGGGTGGGAGGTTTTCTCATGGAATGGTACAGCCTCAATCCTGGGAAGCTCCGAGGCAGAACAGGGCAATTCCCAACGATCCTGATTGTCCATGTCACTTCTCCTGGAGTGGGAACAACGATTTCCTTTCCTGTGGCTGCCTGGCTTTGATGCTTCCCTATAAAATCCATATCCACAAGGACTCCATGTGCATTCCCAGAATGAATGTCCGGGATCTGGCTCATTAAATCCCAACAGCACATGAGTTATATGGAATCTACCAAGGCGTCGGATTTGCACGTGGAAAAGTGGGATGCAGTCAGATTTTCCCAATCTTTCATGAGCCATGAATATTCAGGAGTTTGGAATAAGTTCTGTCCTGGTTTTTCCTGCGGATTCTGTGGGAAGAGTTTGGGGACAGCTCTTGCTCATCCTGAGGATCCCTGTCCTAGGTTACAATATAGAGGTATTTGAGTGTTCTATTACCACCAGCTGTGGGCCATGAGCTGTTATCTCCTGCTGTGACCCACCCCTGATAACAGACAATGGGCTATCAAGAAACCACTCCATGGACTTATCTCATCCTATTGTGAGATGCTCCACCCAGGAGGGAGGAGCCAAACATTCCCACCTGGATATAACCTGGCCTTGGAAGTGCCTACTCAGACCTGTCTCCTGGGTTCCCAGAGGACAAGAGGACCTTCAGCTGGAGACCAGACCTTCTACAGGATCACAGCTTCAACTGAACTGCTTCATTTGGACTGCTACCACCACCCTAAAAGTCAGGTTGTATCCGACTTTGTCAGTGTTTTTCCTTGTGTTATTTCACTTATTTTTAATTTTTCCTATTCAATTTTAATCCTGACTTGTGATCTCCCACTGGTTTGTTTTCAAACCAATACAATCCCCAAGCATGGATGAGGTGGATGGGATTCAGAAACAGCACTGGATGCGTCCCTGGGACTTGACACATCATTCCTGCAGTATGGAATCACTGGAAGCAGCTGGAATAAGTCTCTTTTCTGGGAATGCTTCCTGCAGCTCAGCTTAATGTAGGAAAACTCTCCATGGAGAGGAGAATCCCATCAGGGAATAGCGGGAAACAATTCCCGCAGCCAACGCGGTTTTGTTCAGCTCTTTGAGCATTCCCTGAACGAGGCTGAGCTCACTTAGGGAAGAGTTCGGAGCAGGAGCTGGCTTAGGATTGAGCTCAGTTTATAGGGAATGGGTTTATTTCTTCTGGAATGGTTTCTTTGGAGATGAGAACATTTATGGCTTTTCCCTCTGGAATGGTTGTGGCTCAGACAGAGTTGTTGGGACAGCTCCATTTCCAGACACTGCTCCGTGGCTCCATATGGATAACAACATCTCAGAGCCAGGATATTGCCAGCCAAGGCAGCAGGAATTGACTCTGGAATGCCTTTTCCCAGCAGGAAAAGCTGAGAAAATCCAGTTCTGTTCTTCAGTTGTGGCCTGCTGCTCCTCCAGCCTGGGTAGGGCAGGGATGAGATCCCTAGGGATGGATCCAGGCCTTTTGGCTCCTGGAGTCACCTCATTAAACACACACTCCTTATCCTAAAGTGCAGGAATATCTGGAGCATTTCCAGAAAGGAAACAACCCAGGAATCTTGTAGCTGCTTGCTTCAAATAATAGGTCCTTGAAGATAAATTCCCTTTCTGTAGGAATAACTGGTGATCGACATCAGGAATTTTAGGAAAAAATTCTTTATTATGAGGGTGGTGAGGCACTGGAAGAGGTTTCCCAGAGAAGCTGTGGCTGCCCCTGGATCCCTGGAAATGTTCCAGGATGGGGTTTGGAGCAGCCTGGGATAGTGGAAGTGTCCCTGTGTGGGACTGGATGAATTAAGATCCTTCCAACCCAAACCGTTCCATGATTCCATGATCCTTCTGTGTAAAGACTCTGCTAACAGTTATCCTCAGGGAAATGGAACAGAATTTTCCCACCAGTTTGTGATTCCAGGTCAAATGAAAGATCCTGATGAGCCTGATCTTGTTCTCGGTGCCCTTTCCTTCAAGGATCTCAGGAGGTTGGGAGGGATTTGCTGGGATTTGCATCCCGAACTCTGCTGACAATGAAATTGTGGGGGATGTTTTTCCCAGCCCTTCGAGTCCTGCAGTTTGTGCTTTTCCTCCCTCGGTGAGAAATCAGGATATTGCAGAAGCACAATTAATTTGAGGAGGTGCCCGCTGGGCCCTTCTGTGATTTTCACGGAATGTTCAAATAACTTTTTCAGCTCTTGTTAAAGACATTTGGAAGTGAAAAATTCCAGGTAGGAAACTTCTGAGAGGAGGATTCCCCTTTGTAGACTATTAAAAAACCCCCGTTTTTCCCTTAAATTGCTTGTGGATCCAAAGTTCTGCTGTCTGCTTCAGGATTCCTGCACTTCCCATGAAAATCGTGCCTCACAAATCCCTCAGGAAGCATGGAAATATCCCAGCAGCCTTTGGATGCTGGCAGAGGGCTGATTCCCTTGGCTGAGGAGGGTTGTCATTTAAAGAACACTTTGAGACCAGGAATCCATGGATATGGAGAGGGGAAAAGGAGGTGCCATGGATTTATAACCCCCTGGAGGCAGTGGGAATGCAGGGAGGGGTATCAGAGGCTGCTTTTAGTTAAATATAAACAATAAATTGTATTTACACTGGATCTTTAATTATAGGCAGCCTACAGGGCTGAAAGGCAGCCTTGGCTTTTGGTGCCATGGATTTTGTGATCCTGGGATTTGGGATTCAGAGAGAAGCCATGGGAACATCTTCCCTTCTGGATCACTGGCTCCAGCACCTCTGCCAAGGCGACTGTGCCACATAATCCTTTCCAGAAACATCTCGAGCTCTGTAGTTTAAGATTCCAATTCTCTTCTCACTAAAGCTGTTCCAGCTTTTCACTGCTTTAATTGGGAATGTTCATTTAATTCCCAGCCTCGTTATATTTGCAGGCAATTTTGTCCCGTTTGTTTTGATGCCAGAATTGCTCTACACTTTAAATACACAATTTTTTTCCCTGTTTGGGGTGGTTTGAGGTTATTTGGGCTCTGTTTTATAATGAAAAACAACAGAAATATTTGTGGTGGTTTTGAGTTAAAATGAGGAGGAGGCGAAGCTTGGTGGAATTCTCGTTCGGCACGGAATCAGGTGTTCCATTAAAATGGAATTATGAAAGTTAAATAATTTAATTATTTAAATGCTAAAATTATAATTATTTGTATTTTTAATTATTAAAATTGAAATGGAATTCTTTGGAGCTGAGACTCACTTGAGTTGTTGAGATCCCCTTTAATGGTCTCTCCTTCCTGCACAAAAACTGGGAGCTGAGGTGTTGTCCCTGCTCCTTAAGGATATTCCCAAAATCTTTCAGAGCTTTTAAAAGTTCAAGTGCTCCTCCAAGGGAGCATCTTGTGCTTGACCTGAGCTGTCTGCAGGGACGATGCTGCTGCTCAGCTCCGGAGCCTCTGTCTGCTCCAGGAAATATGTGGAATGTGGGATATAAATAAATTCATTCTCACAATCAGCCTCACAGAGGTTACAACCTCAGGGATCTGCTCCCACACCTCCCATGGCAGCACAGGGAAGTTTTCCCAGCCTGGAAACCAAAAGGAAACCCAAAAGAGCCAATTAATGTCCATGATCGGGATTTGAGGGAGGTTTTCCAGCTTTTCCGCGGCTGGATGGATGCAGCAGGGGTGAGTGTGGATGTGTTGGGTGGACATTCCTAAATCTGGGCATTCCCAGCTGGGTGCTGTTAGAGAAACTCAAAGCAAGGAGTTTATGAGGTGTCTTTTGATTCTTTCCAGCTCATCCAGAGTCCCAGAGAATCTGCAGCTGGAATTTGGGATGGTTTTTTTGGCTGAAACGGCCCTTGGGTGGCTTTTATTGGTTTCCAGTGCTGCCTTACACAAAAATTACCACAGGAACAGTCAGTGAGGAGGAAGAGACTCTATAAATCTTTATCTTTCAAGAATTCCATTTTGGAGTTGATTTTTCCCCATGGAAGCAGCCCCTGGAACGAGTCAATACGGTATTTACTCACACGTACTCAAGTTTATGGCTCCAGAACAGCCATTTATCCCCAGTCAGGAGAGATTTTTTTGGAATCATCAGCTGGAGGATCTAAAACAGGCCATGGACAGACTCTGCTCTGTTCCAGCGATTTTTTTTTCCCTTTTATTATCCTGGGACATCAAGGCACAGCATAGGACAGGTTTTCACTTTTTCCAAGGATTTTGAGGCTGCCACTGGTCTTGTCTCAGAGCAGCAACAGGAGGAAGGAATGCCTTGGCCAAGTGGGAGGTGGTGGGGCTCATTCCAGGGATTATAATGAATATCCAGAGTAATTTGCGGAACAAGGAATTTTTTTTAACTATAACCCGAATTCCCCAAAAAGACCTGATCCCAATTAAAGGTGGATGGAGTGAGATGTCTGTAGGATGACTCTGGATCTTTATAGGAAATGTAAATGTGCAGATGTGGCACTTGGGGACGCATCTTAGTGGTGGCCTTGGCAGTGCTGGGGAATGGTTGGACTCTATTTTAAAGGGCTTTTCCAACCTCAATGAATCCGTGGAAGGGTTGGATCCTCCCATGGAGGTGTTGACAGCCTGGAATCGAACTGTGCAGTGGGAAATTTAAACTCCTTTCAGTGCTTCCTTCAAAATGAGGAATTCCTCTCCTTCAAAATGAGAAATTCCTCAGGATGTCGAGGCTGATCAAGAGGGGCAATCCCTGCCCACGGAGGGAAATCCAGTCCTCTCCCTGTCCAAGGTGCTGAGATATTCCCCGAGGAAGGGAAGGCACTCCAACAACGCAGAACATCTCTGGCAGATCCGTGCTAATCCCAGTCAGGCTCCTGGCAAGGCTCAGTCTAACTTCTGTTCCTGTCTCACTGCTGTAGCTCTGGGTCGGTTTTAAAGATCCCCAGCCTTAAACTCCCCCTCCTTCCTTACTAAGCTCGTTTTAGCCATGGGACACCAGAGCAAGGAGCCCACACAGATGGAAAATGCCCCAAAACTCAGTGGGGTGGGAAGGGAAAGACGCTGAACACGGAGAGTAACACTCGGAGTGGCCTCAGTGGGATCAGGTGTCTGTAGGAGAGCCACTGTCACAGCTCTGTGTGTGACATCTCTGTCCAACCTCAGCCCAGGCACTTCAAATCCCTGTGCCAACCATCTGACACCGATGGCTGTGCTCAGAGCCAGCATTTCCTCGCCCCCACGTGGGTTCCAGCCACGGACGGGAAATCAGCGGCAGGTGACGGCCACCACCGCGTTGGGAACCTCAGGAACAACAAACTTCAAAATCCACAAGCTGCTCACTGTGGAGAGCCTCTGTTCCAAATAATCCCTCAGCAGGTGCACAGGGAAGAGTTTTGGAAGTCACAGCCCTGCTCAGGAGTCCCACAGCGCTCACTGTGCAGACGATTCAGCAAAGCTGGGCCTTGAATTGTTTAACATCTCTGACAGCTCCTTATTTAACCCAAAAATTGTTTTCTCCCTTCTCTTTGCAAAGCTGCCCCGAGAGTGTGAATTGAATTATATCAATTTACAGAACAAACCACGAGGGGCAGCTTCTCAAACAGCTCCTCTGACCTCTCACCCCTGCAGGCCTGGGGCGAGCAGAGGAAAACACACACGGATGTGAGGGGGAAGAAGCAAATCCTGGTTTCCTGAGAAAACCCGTTTTCATGGGATGTCTGAGAGAGCTCTGGGCTAATCAAGAGCAGTAATTGGCACAAGAAAGAGAAGATGCTGCAGGTTCTTCTCCAGCTCAGGAATGTGCTGTGCCAAAGCCAGGATAGGCTTGGACATTCCTCCCTTTCCAACTTTAGGGACCAAGAGGGATTTATGATTGAAAACTCCCATCAAAAGAAAATCTTTGCTCCTTTTTGGTCTTGTCATGGCTGTCTGAGGATTATGAGGATCTGCATTTGGGATTTCTTCCCTGTGATGTCAACAGAGGCCTTTCCCACACATTTATGGGGTGCTGGGTTGTTCCTCAGTTCTGTCGAACTGCTCTGGTTTCCTCTATTTCTATATTAACTGTTCCTGGATATTCTTGGTGGTTCCTGGGATCAATTTTTGGTGAAATTCCCTGAGCTGACCTCTCCTGGAGGATTGAGATGGCTGGATGCCCTCCCAGAGCTCAGCCCCAGCATCTTCTGCCACCCCCCACTGCTCAACCCAGCAGCTGGAATCCTTTAAAATCCACTTGAAGGATATCCTGGTTATTCCTGGGGAGTCATTAACATCCTGGTTCGTGCAGCCAGCCACAGGTGTTGGATTCAGGCAGTTTTTAGGGATAACAAGGTCTTGGATGACTGGAATTGTTCTGGGAGTCCAGCGTAGCCACAGAGCTCTGTGGGTGAGAGTTTGTGTCTGTCCTGGGGGGGAGGAAAGATTTTATTGTCCTGGTTTTCCAGCTGATTCCTGTCATCCAAACATTTGAAGGCTCCGTGGGAACAGCTGCTAAACGTGCTGGATCAATCAGAAATCCCTGGGATCTCCTGTGCACCTGCATCACCCAACTTTTAACTGAAAGCAATTCCAGGCCTCAGTTAAAGTCAGAATTCAGAGTTGTTGCCTCTGAGTGAAGCCATTCCTGAGCCTTGGACCTCCTGTATCATGGATAAATTATTCAGTGGTGCTGTTTTAGGAGGGAACCTTCCTGCTGATTTCCACCACCTGGCAATTAGTTTAAAACTCTGTTGAGATAATTTTTAAATTGTCCCGATCATTTGGGAGCAGTGATCCCAAGGATTAGGTGCTATTCCCATGGAAATAGGCCTCAGGGATGTGGGAGAAACTCCCAGCCCACTGAAGATCTGCCTCCAGGCTGTGGTGATGGTTTAACCACTGGGGAAAACAGGGAACAGCATCTTAAGGGCAAATCCAGGAAAGCCAAAGCCTGGATTTTGGAGCTGAGCCACTTCTATTCCAGAATATCTGGACTGAAGGTGAGAGCAGAGTTTTGTGGTTTAGAGCCACTTGCCCCACTCGATTCTCTGCTGACACAAATTCTGGCTGCTGCTGTGTAGGAATGAGAAAATCTGGGATCAGGCAGACACATTGCAGTGCCCATGCACTCGGAGATTTCATCCTGGGAAATACCACGGGGTGCCAGAGGCAGCAGGATTTGCTGGATAATCCAATTCCTCGAGAGGCAGCCGTGGTGGGGGTGTCCTGTCAGGTTGGATGCACATGGAATGGCCCCTCTGGTGCTGAGCTGACAGGAGCAGGAATTTCAGGGAAGCTCCTGATGCATCTGGGATCTTGAGAGTGCGGATGGCAGCCAGGCACATCTCATCCCTCGATTTTTTAGGATCAGGGTTGAAAACAGTGCAGGGAGGAGACTGAGGAGATGTTGCCTCTGTTCATCCATGGCCTGGGTGGGGAAGGCTGAATTCCAGCACCTCAGGATGTGGATGGAGGGAGCCACAATCCTTCAGCAGGATCTTAATTCCCAGGGATGCTCCCATAAGTGTCAGGGAGCTGCTTTTAGAAAGGTGGGTTCTGTTGAAGGAAGGTAAACTCAGAAATACAGGAGAAGGTTGAATCCAGAGTTGCGGGCTTGGAATATTCTGCCTTTTTGCTGGAATTCAGGCTCTACTCTTAGTTTAATATGCAGGACATGAACTGGGAAGCAGCACTTTCCAAAATCCTGGTCATGCCCCACGGAGCAGGGGCAGTGACTGAGGCTGAGCCTCCCTGTCCCCACCACAGTCAATATTTCCCTGCCCAAGCTGAATTTTCCAAAGGGTAAATATCAATTGGTGCTCTCCATGCTCTGCTGGAGCCTTCAGGGAGGCCTCATCCATCACCTGAATTCTGGGAAGAGACTCTCTCCCTTCTGGGAATGCAGCCATGTGGAGAAGGGCTGAGAATGCATCCCAGGATTAGCTGGAGGAGGGAGGTGATGACCATGACTGATGGTGGAGATGATGAAGCTTTTCCTGAGCTGTGCCCACAGAGGTTGGTTTTATCATGGAATTCGGACAGATTCCAGTGGCTGAACCCATCCCAAACTTCTTCCACGTGTTGGAATGGTGTGGGATGGGCAGCAGAGCTTTGGGAAGGAGCACAGCACTGGGAATGATCCAGACCCAGGAAAATATTTCTAAGTTGGGACACAGACCCAGAGGAAGGATGGAGCCCATCTTCACTTGCCATGGACAACATAATTAATTAACTTACCATGGGCAGTATCACTAATTAATCTGGGCTAATTATCTGCTGCCTTTATTCCTGGAGACCCAGAAATCTTGGAATGTCCTATTTCCCCATAACCACATCTTCCATGAGCTGATTTTGTATTTCTGAGGCCAACAGGGTCTGGATGTTTGGGGGGTGGAAGCCATGCTCAGGTTTTGGGGTGGCTCCATGAAATCCTCCTGGCTGCTTCCCTCAGGAAGGACTTGGAATGTGCAGTCCTGGAATCCCAGAGTGGTTTGGGTTGGGAGGAACCTAAAAAACCATTTCTTTCCACCCTCTGCCCTTCGAACCCAAACAGAAAAACAAAAACAACCCAAACCAAAGCCTTGAATATCCCAGACTCAGAAGGAGGTGGGAAAAAGATGTTGCAGGAATTCTCCCATGGGATCTCAGGGGGAACGAATCCAGAGGGTGTCCATGAGATTTGCTGCAGCTTTTCCAAGAGAATGTGGAACAATGGCAGTGCTGCTGGTTGGGATCTATCCTAAAAATTAACCCTTATCCTTTTAAAAACCATGCAACTCCAAGCATTGGCTTTCTCACACTTTTGTGGGCTCCAGGAGGCTCCTTGGATCTGGGATAAAATCCAATATTTGGTGATAAAATCCAGTATTTAGGTGATAAAATTCAATATTTAGTTGTAAAAGGGTTCTGGCAATGTAGGAAACCATGATCCCACACTTTGATTCTCTTGGAATTACATCCTGGTGGCGCGGCTGGTACCTTGGCCATGGATAAGGAATTATCCAAAGCAAGATGTGGAATGGTTTCCCTCTGGGAACCTCTGTATCAAAAACTCAGGAAAATGAGTTTTCTCCTCCAAGCACAGATTGTCCTCCAAACTTTTTTGGGGTAACTCAGCCCTTTCAATGGTCAGTGAATTCCAGAGGAGGTGAAATCCAACTCCTGGAGGAAATCGTTTGTGGGAAAGGGCTTTTTCCCCACCATGCCTCTGGATAATGGCTCATCAAGCTCTGTTTTAGAGGCTGATTCGAGGCCACGTTTGTGCCAACAGCCCCAGCTCCAGGTTTGATTTGTTTAACGTTAAATTTAGGGCTTCAGGGGCCTCCATAATGAATTTCATTAAAGAGAAAAATCCTATAATGTTGTATTTTATGATTAATTAACCGGGCATAAAAATGGCAATTATAATTATGCTCCTAACTCCACTCTTGTGTCATTACCATCATAATTGATCAAAGTGTTTTACCCCATGAGCGTTTTAAAAATTGCAGCGCAGGAGAGAAAAACCCTTTTAAAGGCCAAACCTAATCCCCAGATCTGAGGACTTTTAATGGAGAAGCCTTTGGGGTTGGAAAGGACCTCAGAGCTCACCCCATTCCCCCCCCTGCCATGGGCATGGACACATCCCACTATCCCAGGCTGCTCCAACCTGGCCTTGGACATTTCCAGGGATCCAGGGGCAGCCACAGCTTCTCTGGGAATTCCAGCCCAGCCCCTCCCCACCCTCCCAGCCAGGAATTCCTTCCCAATATCCCATCTATCTCTGCCCTCTGGCAGTGGGAAGCCATTCCCTGTGTCCCGTCCCTCCATCCCTTATTCAAAGTCTTTCCAGCTTTTTTCCTTACTGGTTCCCACTGGGAACCATTTTCCGGTTGCTCGCTCTCACCGCTGTGATCTGGTAAAGGCTCTCATGATCTCCGAGTTGCTATTGTGTTTGTTTTCCCCGGATTTGTGTAATGGAAAAGCTCTGGAAGTATTGAATGATCCGTTTTCCCCCAGGTGCACGGAGCGCTGATTGTTGGGGTTGTTTTTATCGATGTCGGACCTGCAAACAGATTGCAGCTTTTGTTGGTTTCAACATAACGTGACAATCTCAGCATGAAGCCACGGGATTGTAAAATAACCAGGAACAGGTGTATCCCGGAATTACAGGTGTCCTTTGGCTGGAAAAATCACTGTGGAATTTTCACTGGTTTTAATTTTTTCCTCGCAGTTCTTCGTCAGGGAAACAAATTCGAAATTTGCCAGGTTCTGTGTTTCTAATTCTGTAATTAATAGAAGAAATTAGTGTTTAATTAATAACTACAATAGTTTCATAATTTAAAATTTTATTTACTTATATTATATATTTTAATATATTCATCATTTATATTATATATTTATATATTATTTACAATAGCTATTATTGGTATTATTGGTATTTTTGATATTTTAATTTTTACTATTATGGTAAAATATCATAGAACCCTATTGACTTGTGTTGTCTTAAACCCAAGTTTAACCCAAAAATCCTAAACCCAAATTGTTCCTTTTTTTGGGAATCTGATAGGATCAGGTGGGAAGTTCAGAGTTACCTCAAGGTTTCCTCAACATCAGGAAATTCCATGTTGCCCCTTTCAGAATTTTTGCGTGGAAGAGATCAATTTATGGTGGTGGCAGAACAGATTTTGAGCTGGAAATGAGGGCAGTCCTTGGGAAGTTTGGGAATGAGAAGGGTTACGGGGGCAACCACAAAGCATCCCTGTGGAGAAAGTGGGAATGGCTGAAGGAAGAGCTCTGGACATCAAACAGACCTTGGAGAGGATCAGTGTGGATGGAAAAGACCTGGGGAATATCTGTGGAGTTTTGAAGGAGCAGCAGCTGCTCTGCTTTGCCACTGGGCCAGGTTGGAGAGGGAAAAATTCCTATGGATACAACTCCAGGGAATGCTCAGCTGTCTTGGAGCCGCCACCCACAATTATCGCTCCTAGAGGGGTTCCTGCAAAAAAATCCAAGTTCTATGTTCAAATCTTGCAGCAAATTCTTATTTATTTATGGAATTCCATTGGAGGTGAGGCCCTGATTGTTGTTGGAAAGGCCAAGGGAAATACTGAGTTTGGGTTGTGGAACGAAGTGTGGAAACCCCGATGTTTTCCAACCCATCCCGAGAAGTTGACCGTGGAGAAGGATTCTGGCACCTTCTGGTCTGCAGCCAGGGTGGGATCAACCTGGATTCTCAGTCAAGAAATTCCTTATTCTGGGAGTGGAGAGACATTGGAAGAGGTTGCCGTGGGAGGTTGTGGAATCCTATCCCTGGAAGTGTCCAAGGCCAGGTTGGATGGGGCTTGGAGCAGCCTGGGATAGTGGAAGGGGTCCCTGTCCATGGCAGGGGTGGAATGAGATGGGATTTGAGTTCCCTTCCAACCCAAACAATCCCAGGGATTGTAATGGCAGCCAGAGAGGTGAAAATTTATAAAAACTCCTGAATTCAAGCAAGATATGATGAATTCTCAGGGATGGGTTTGCTTTTGGGGTGGTGGGAAGCAGAACCTCCCAGCACCTCGGTGGTCCTTTATGATTTCCAGCATGGGTGGGTTCCTGGTGCTTCCGATTTGTCTCTGTTAGAGGCAAAAATGGAGTTTTTCTCTATTTATGGAGCTCTACACCAGCATTTTGGCATTTAATGGGCACCAGTGTGGTGCAGTAGGGGGAGAGTGTTCAGATCCACAGGCACACCCCAGGGATTTTCTGGGAAATAAAAGCACAATTCCTGCAGCCTTTGCAGAATATCGGCAGAGTCCTGACGCTGGGAAATCATAAAATCCCAAAGGATCTTAAATCCCATCCTATTCCACCCCCTGCCATGGGCAGGGACCCCTTCCACTATCCCAGGCTGCTCCAAGCCCCATCCAACCTGGCCTTGGACACTTCCAGGAATGGGGATTCCACAGCTTTTCTGGGCACCCTGGGCCAGGTTTTGGGTCCCATCCTTAATCTGGGCAGCCCATGTGGGTTAGAGCATGGCAGAAACCCCATGTGGGTGCTCAGGAAAGAGTTGCCACATTTTAAATTTGCTTAAATTTGACACATTTTGAAGATATTTAAAAGCACTTAAAGAACATAATTTTTTTTTTAACCTTGATCCCCCTCAGAACAGAAAATAGTTGGAATATCCTTATTCTTACCGAAACTCTCAGCAGGTTTTTAACCTTCCCCAAATTTATTTTGGCACCGAAGAGAAATAGAAATCTTTGCTTTCGCAAGAAAATTCAGCTCCTGAGCGGGGAAGTCTCACAGAGAATCCTTTTGTGTGAAGCCCAGGACTTTGTGATACTCCTGGTGTTGGTAACTTGGCAACTCTTAAATCATGAAAGATTTACACGAGGGCTGCGGAGCCGCCGATGTTTCCTGACATGTTCATTCACACTAAATCAGGCTCTGCCTTTTTAGAGTTTCCTTTCCAGACACTTCTGCAAACGCAGGAAGACAGGGATGGATTTAAAATGATTTTCCTCGGTGGAAGATTAGCAGGAAGTGACAGACGGCCACGGAAAACTGCTCCGGCAGAATTCCAGCCCGGGGAGGGGTGGGATGGGCAGCAGTGAGGGGAGGAAGGAACAGATTAAAGGGTTTTAGTTTTATCTTTGCTGCTGAAATGTTGATGTGCTTGGGGTGCTGGGGCTGTTCTGCAAGGTGGCTCTGATAAAATTAGAATTTAAAGGGATTTTACAGGAATTTAGTGCCGGGTTTGGCTGTTCCCGATGTGGAACTCCTCATCCTGAGGCAGGAAATTTTTCCCGTGTTTTTTTTCCCAGGACTGGATCCTGCAAAGTCTCTAAAGTGATAATTATCTTAATTATCTCTTGCTGGTGGGGTTGAGTTTGTCCATCTGGATATGGAGGGATGAACCAGCTTCAAGGTTGGATGGGGCTTGGAGCAACCTGGGATAGTGGAGGGAAATAAAAAGGGAAAAAGGGAGGGGAGGAGAATGTGGAGCTGTGGGAGTGGATCCAGAGTGGCAGTCCCATTATCCCAAATCCTCTGGGAAAGCCTGTCCAAGGCTGGTCCTGAGCCCCCAGACCTCAGGTAGGTCCCATCCATGATCCAAAGGACAACTTCCTGAATTATAAGGTGAAAATTAACGGATTTAAGAGTTGGGGACAATTCCTTTGAATGTGAGAGGAGCAGGAGTTGCCTCCTCCATTATCCCAAATCCTTTGGGAAAACCTGTCCGAGGCTGGTCCTGAGCCCCCAGACCTCAGGGAGGTCCTATCCATGATCCAAACTGAGGGAATATGGAAATCTTCCCACTCTTCCCATGCCCGTGGAGCACAAAGAAGTCATTTTAGGGCTGTTTTATGGTGACTTTAAGGAGCTCCCTGTGTTCCTCACCCTGCACATCCCAATTAAAGCTTTAATTACCCCCAGTCCAACTCTTCAGGGCTGAGAGGGTCTTAAAACTAATAAATGTAAAACATCTCCTTTTTTTTTAATGGATCCACAGAGCTTGGCCATGGGCAAGCCACTTAACCTCCCTGCCTCATTCTCCTCATCCATAAAATCTGACGAATCGTCGCATCCGAGGAATACTGGGAGAATTAATGTGCTTTGAAGGTGAGAAGTGGGCTATGAATAGTGAGCAGAGTGGAGGAGAAAGGAAAAAGGAAAAGAAAACCTTCCCCAAACCAAAAATTGTTTGATTTCTCTTCCAATGGAAGTGCTGGAGTAGTGTTCTGGAAATTCAGGATAGGGAAGAAGTTTTTAAGGAGTCATTTATTAATTTGCATTTTCCATGAGTTGCTACTGGTGTTTTACGCTGCCAGCAGCTCTTTGGAAGGGGTTGGGCCCTGTGTTTGAGAGGTTTTTTGGGAAGCAGAGATGCCTGAGGTTTAGTTGGGTTATTGGGGAAAATTTCTTCATGGAAAGGATTGTTCAGTCCTGGCACAGGCGGAGTCCCCGTTCCTGGAGGGATTTAAATCCACGTGGATGTGGCACTTGGGGACAGGGGTTGGAGGTGGCCTTGGCAGTGCTGGGAATGGTTGGACTCCATGATCTTGGAGGGCTTTCCAACCTTAAAGATTCCATAATCTCTGTACGCCTGCATCTCCCCATCCCTGATTTCCCAGTTGTGTCCTTAAACCCTGCGGTTTTTAGGAATTTTTGCAGCATTCCCGAGAGAGCTTTAGCCATTCCCATTTTTTGTTGTGTGGTGGTGCCCAGAATGAGGATCACAGATTTTGAGTTTTTAAGTATATTTTGATTTTTATTACTGATTTTGGTTATCAATTTAAATTTTATTTTAATTTTGATTATTGATTTTTATTTTATTTTTGTTTTATTTTATTGATTTTGATTTTGATTATTGATTTTGATTTTGATCACTGATTTTGAGTTCTACAAGGTCATTAAATATCCAGGGAACTGATGAAAGCCCCAAATTTTGGGAGAAGCAGCCTGGAAGTGTTAAAAGAATGAATGGATGTGACACTTCCAGATAACTTTTGGTGGGCATGGGGGTGTTTGATCAAAGGTTGGATTTGATCTTCTTGGAGATCTTTTCCAACCTTAATGATTCCATAATTCCATGCTGGAAGAGAAAGCTGGTTTTTTGTTTAAAGCTCAATTATCAGCCTGTTTTCCATTTTCCAAATGTTCCCTGTGAAGAAATAAGGGAAGGACAAAATTCCCGTTCCATCAGATTTCCTGCTCCGGCCATTCCCAGTCATGGGCAGTGTGTTGAGTCTTCGGAGAACGGAATTTCTGTGTCTTCCTGAGGAATTCTCGTGGAAACACAATTAGGGGAAGAACATGGATCAAATACCTCTGGAAGAAAGGGAAAGGGTGACTCACGCTCCCATCTTCTCCCACAGCACGTTTCCAGCCCCGTCTCTGGTAGCGACGTCAAAAATCTGAATCATTTCTGCCTTAAAAAAAGCCAAATTTGGGAGCTGCCGGCGCTGCCTTTGCAGCCGTGTCACAGTGAGTCACCATCACAGGGCTGTCACCAGCATCCCATAGGAATTACATCCACAAATCCCACTCTTGGCAGGAATATTCATTCATGATTAAAAGGCACTTCACAGGGTCATGGTTTCGGTTGAAAGGGACCTAAAAAAATCATCTCAATCCCATCCTCGCCATGAGTGGGGACAACTTCCATGGTCCCAATTTTCTCCAAGCCCCATCCAACCAGGCCTTGGACACTTCCAGGGATCCAGGGGCACTTGCCAAAGTCTGTGAGTGAGGACAAATTCAAATTAAATTGAGTTACTACTGATATTTTGCGTATTTGTTACGTACTGGTTGTTGGTGAGCGAGCTCCACTGTGGCCTTAGCAGTGACTTCCACTTCTATCCCATTTTTTCTGCCTCCTGTGCAGGGAGAATTCTTGGGATCAGTTCCTGCCCCTTCCTCTGGTGCCATTGCTGGGCCCCCGGAGCGGAGCCTGGGCCCTGCTCGGAGCCCTCCTTGAAGAGAGGGATAGAAAGGAATTACTTGGGATTTTGGAAATGCCACAGTTAAGCAGGATCAAGGAATCCTCAAGGAATCATCAAGGAATGGCTTTGGAATTGGAGGGAAGCATTGCAGAGCCCTCAACCCTTCAGATCTCGAGTGATCCATCGTTTTCTTGGCAACGCCATGTCCAAACAGGGATAAATCGGAGGTACAATTATTGTGATTACAGAGAATTCCCAGCCTCTGGAATTAGCAAAGTGTCACTGAAAGAAAAAGAAATGAGAAATGTAAATTAAAAGCTCCGTAATGAGGAGGGATTTGAATGATATCAAAAGATAAGATCCCATTTATGTGATAAATAACCTTTGTGTTCATCACCTCCTGGAGCCAGGTTTGGATTTCAGGATAATTCCTTCTTTTCTTGAGGCATTTACCAAGGAAGAAGCCCTGGAAGTTACCAATAAATTGTTATAATTAAACTTCAGGATGAATCGAGGCTTTGTAGACAGAAGTATTTCCATTTGTGCCCGGCTGTAACGTTTTGTTAGCACAGGATCCATTAATTTATGGGAATATCTCCCATTATGGACATTTCCTTCGGAATGAAACAAACATTCCTGACAATAACAGAGCGAGGAGGAGGCTTGGGTATCCATGGATGTGACTGTGCTCTTAATGAGGACAACTTCAGTTAATTTAAAAGATGCCAGAGCTGCTTTTAATGAGGGGAAAGATCCCAGGAAATGAAAACTGAGGAATTAACATCAACATCCCAACCCTGCTCCCACTGGAGTGGTCTTGATCTGGATCCTCCATCTTCAGGTGCTCCAATCCCAGTTTTCATATGGATTTGCTGTGTGATCTCAAGTGAGAGGTTTAGATTGGATTTGAGGGGAAATTTCTTCATGGAAAAGTCCAGGGAAGTGATGGAATCGCCATTTCTGGAGGGATTTTAACTCCATGTGGATGTGGCACTTGGGGACATGGGGCAATGGTGGCTTTGGTAGTGCTGGGAATGGATCTGAGAGGGCTTTTCCAGCCTCAATGATTCCTTTATTTCCTGCCCAGGCTCAGGTTTTATCAGAGCCTCAGGAGCTCTTTCCACTTGGGCTCTCCAAAACCCTGATAGCTGTCCCAGCCCCATCCACTGATTTTCCACGGAGTTCCTTAATTTCCCCTCAATCTGCAGCTTTAGGCCTTGCTGTCCCATCCTGGATCCACCATCAGGAGCTGCCTGGATCGGGAAGGATTTTCCTTCCAGCCTCCCCTGGAGCCTGCAGTGACTTCCAGGTGCCCTGGGCTGGCTCTGCCTGGTGACATTCCCAGGACACAGATTTGAGGAAGCTCAGGGAAGGAGCATGGGGTGATCTGGAATGTTGGGAATGTGGGGCTGTTCCCACTCCAGGTGCCAGCAGGGCCGATCCAAGGGCAGAGGTGTTCCTTGGACACTGATCCCATCCAACTCCCGCTCCTGCACAGGGAAAACAGCCAGCCTTGGGGCAGCACAAATCCTTGTGGGAATAACATTCCCGTTTTCCCCTCGTGTCCCAAACTGATCCCTGGGTGTGGTTCTGACACAGGCAGAGCCTCCTTTGCCTTTCCCAGTGCTCAGGGAAGCTCCGGAGGAAGCTTTATCCAAGCATTTGTGTGCATTCGATCCCATCCCACAGGGACAGCACGTGCCTATAAAATCCTGGTGCATCCCAAAACTTTTCCAGCCACAAACCCATTTGTTCCCTTGTTTTTTGGCTCCTGGAGAGGTTTTGTGCAGCATTCCCAGCTCGTTTCCACTCAGATGGCCGAGCCAGCCTGCAGAGCCATCTCTAATTCTCCTGATTTCTCTATTTTTGTCAAAATCCGTATTTATTCTGCTGGGGGATGGCATCAGCTCTCTGTGCTCACCCTGGCAGTTCATCCATTACTTCTGGAATTTGCCCACGGGAAGAAATGGAACAGCTGAGTCTCCTGGGAAAAAAAAGTCCCACTAAACAAACTTGGGATCAGATAAATGGGATTTTGCACTGTGCATCATTCCTGCTTCCTTAATGCACTGTTCCCAGTTTATTCCCAGCTCCAGCCTCAAAGGAGACTTCCAATTTCATTCCAAGCCTCTGGAATGGAGCAGCAGGATAAATGGAGAGGAATGGCTGGGAAGGCAAACCAGGATTGTGACTGAGGCTCACACTCATTTTGCTTTAAATAGAACATCTGTGCCTGGTGTTTTTATGGGATTCCAGCTTTTATTTTTCCAGCAGAAAAGAGAGGTTAGAGTGGCTGAAGTGAGGGTCAGGACCCACTGGTGGGATCAATCCTGTTCCCTCTGGAATGCAGTTCTGCTCCAAACATCCCGTTCTTGGAATGGTACAACTCCCCCCTAAATTGTTTGGGATCAGGGAAGTTTCCCAGTTTTCACAAATCCCCTTTTGGAGTTTGCCGGCTCCTCCCAGACTTCCTGGCAATTCCCAAAATAATTTTGTCTCACACATCTCCTTCCCAGCAGAGCTGCTGGTGGCCCGGTTATGGTGACATCCTCTGAGCCTCGGGTGACAGCCTGGGAATGGGATGGGAGCAGGGAAACAGGGAATGGTTTGGCTTGGAAAGGACCTTAAAAATCATCTCATTCCATGGGCACCCACGTGAGGGAGCCTTTGGAAGAGTGGGAATGGAAATCTTTCTGTGCAGTGGGGTATTAAATGTGAAATACAGACTGACTCCCACATTTTCCCTCTATTATCCCTGGATTCCTCAGCATTTCCCTCAAAAAATGCTCTTGTGGTGTGACTGTAATCCAGAGCCTTGTAGGAACGGGAATATTTGTAAGCTTTATGATTCCTGTGGAATATAATTTTCAAAGGAAGAGGGAGGAGAGCAAGGAAAGGCCCAGGGGTCATGTGTGGATCTTTTATTTAATCCTGCTCTGTTTTAGGGGCAAAATTCCCATTCAGTCTGGGACAATTCCTAACGCAATTGTGCCGACTTTGGATTCAGGAAAACTCGGTGCCCTCTGATCTTCAGACTTCTGGCTACTTTCTCATTCCTGCCTCAGTTTCCCAGATGGAAAATAGGGATTAGAGTGTTTCATTTTGGCCATAAAGATCTCTGTAGGGCTGGGATAAAGGGAATTTTCTCTGGGGCTGTTTGGATTTGTTCTGGGTTGATAATTCCAGGATGTTTTGGTGTCGCTGAGCTTGCACAGAGCCTCATCCCTGCTCCTCATCCCACCAGGAAGGGACACAAGGAATTGGGTGGGGACAGCTGATCCCAAAGGGATATCCCAGATCCCAGGACATCGTGCTCAGCAGGGGATGGGGGAAAAGGAGGATTTGGGAGGATTTGGGTGGTGTTTCCCCACTTGTCACTTGTTCCACCCTGGGGATGCCCTGAGCTACTGCCTGCCCTGGGAAAAGGGGAATGAAATCCTTGCCCGGCTTTTCCTTTCCCTATTAAAGTGTCTTTACCTCAACCCATGATTTTGTCACTTTTCTCTCCCAACTCTTTCCCAATCCCACCAGGAAGGAGTCAGTGAGCAGCTGGATGGGGCTGAGCTTCCATCTGGAATTAACCCATGGCACAGGGAATGCACGAGATGCTGATTTCTGACTTTAAATCAGCTGGATGAAGCCAGATTTCGCTTTTCTGGCTGAAATCACCCTCAGTTCTCCGCTATTATTTATTGTTTGCACCACCCCAAGAGCTCGTTAGTGCAGCTTTGACATCTCTGTCATTAATTACAAGAGCAATAATTAATTGCTTTTCTTTAGACCTGCTCCTCGTGCAGAGGATACCTCTTGGCTGCGTTGTGCAGTGAATTAAAAACTGGATTTCCAGCAACCGGGAATCATTTTTCCAGGGAACACTCGGAATGGAGCTGAATATTCCCAGGAGCAGGGCTGGGCTGGCAGTTCCTGCTGGAAGCTTTTCCCAGGCTGTGTTTTTAAATTCCAGAGCCTCGGGGCATCACCAGGAGCTCTCCCTTCAGCTTTGTTATTTGAACTCTTCAGGGACGGAAAAGTCAAAATGATAAAGCCAGGCCTAAAAGCAGAATGAAAACGAGCCTTGATAAACGTTGACCCGCGGGAAATGTTCTGCCCTCATCAAAAGCAGAGGCGTCAGGACAACCCCAAGCTGTGCTCGGAGCATTTCATCTCCCTAAAAGTTGGGATCCAGGTTTATTGTTCCAATTGGGATGCGAACTTCAAGAGGAATTATTTGGCTTTCTGCCGGCGGGAGACAGAATTTCAGCCCCGTGGTTCTGTCGGCTGCATCCACAGCCTGATTTTTAGCCATTTTTTTGGATTTTTGGCCTTCCCCTCTCCGCAGATGATGGATGGAAATTCGGGATAATCACGGGAATATCATCCCGGTGCTTTGATACCAGAGCCAGAGCTTTGCTGCTGAATTCCAGCTGAATTCCAGCTCTGGATCAGTGCTGCTGTGAAGGAAAGGATTGAGCTGTTAATTACACCCGAGGGGGAATATTCCCTGGCAATTTGGAACATTCTGGGAATATCAAAGCCTTGCAAACCTCTGGATGCACCTCCAGGGAGGGGTGTGAAGAAGTAATTTTATTTCTGGATGACATTGGATGAGGTGTCAGGATGGATTTTTGCTTCCCTGCAGAACTGAATTGAATCCTGCTTTATGGAAATGGAATTTTCTCTCCTGCATTGTCTCCTCTTCCAGAAGTTTCCACTCATTCCTTCTTTTTCCAGCCCTTGCCCAAAGGCATCCATCCAACGGGCAAGATTTCTCCCTGTGTTGTCCTTCATTTATTCTTATCCTGATTTTTTTTCCATGGAATTCATGCTTTTTCTGTTCAAATGTCATCATGGAATCATGGAATGGTTCAGGTTGGAAAGGACCTTAAATCCCATTTCATTCCACTCCCTGCCATGGACAGGGACAACTTCCATTATCCCAGGGTGCTTGGAATTATCCAAATAATTAAAATTTTGTTATGGACCCAAGTGGATGAAAATTTAGGTTGTGCAAGAAAAGCTTCCCTGGATTTTTCCAGATTTTGTAGGACGAGGTTTGCCTGAACTGTGGAGTTGTTGGACTTAATTTATGTTTGGTCTTATCCCAAATCTCGGACCGTCAAAAAAAAAAAGCCTAAAAATTCCCTCTTTTCCCTCAGTATTGGAGAGGGATCATCAGGGCAATCCCAGCTTGGGCACTGTGGTGGGATTTTCACATCAGTGGGATTTTCCTGATGCTGAGCCTCCTCTTTCCTTGCCCAAATCAGGACAATGGGAAAGTTGTGATGGGAAAAAAAAGGAAGGAGGTGCCTGGGCTTCCTGCATTTGGGATTTGTCCCAAATTAGCTGCACTAATCAAGGATCTGGTTCCCCATTTGGAAGGAGCATCCCCATTGCTTCAGTCTCCGTGGTTATTTTAACTCGGACTGACACAAATTAAACGTGAATTTAAACAGGAATTGAAACAGAAATTTGCTACCCATTGATTTTGTCAGAGGGGTTTTTCCCCCCTCCCGAAGTCATCTTTAAAGATTTACTTTTATTAAACTAAATGCTGCCAGTTAAGTAAAATCTTTGTTTTCCCGGACTCAGGAGAATGAGATCCAACGTAAATTAATCATGACTTAATTGACTGAGCTAATTCCGCTTCTCTCCAGCCCAGTGCACAGCAATATGCCTGTCTTCCCAAATCCTGGAAGTGAAGGATGAACGGGACATTGCTTGAACAGCAGCAACTTTTTTATGTCTCTAACACAACGTTTGGACTGGCGACAAAAGTTTTAATTTCCTTGGGATTAAATCCAGGAAACATTTTCACAGTTAGGCAGTGGGAGGGAACGCCCCTTTTTGTCAGGAATATTGGAGCTGACTCCAATTTCTCCCGATTATCTTGTTTTATTTTTTTCTTCCCAGTGCCTGGACTAAATGATTTGTTTGGTTTTGCTGTTTCAAAGGCAAAGCAGGCATTAATTCAATTTACAACAGGATTCTCTCAGCCCACGGAGGAGAAAATGAAATGGGAGGGATCGTTAATGTTGGGATGGATTTGGCAGAGCTGGTGGGATCCTGGATGTCAGGAATTCTCCTCCCAAGGGCACCACTGTCAGGATCCAGTGAATCCAGGACATGGATTTTGGGTTTAACTGTGCAGGGAGTCTGGAGACAAATCCATCACTTGTGTCCTACGTGTTGGAGCAGCAAATTTGGGGAAAGTTTGGGAATTTCAGGAGGGTTCTGGCTGCAGTGAGGCAGCAGCTCCAAGGAAAACAGCCTGGGGTCTTCCACTTCTATGTTTCATGGGAATAGCTCCAGAAATCCAGGCAGAAATCTGAGCTTCTGCTCAGGAGGTTGTGGATTTGCCATCCCTAGAAGTGTCCAAAGCCAGGTTGGAGCACGCTGGGATAGTGGAAACCCCGTGGCAGGTGTTTAATGGGATGAGTTTTAGGCTCCTTTCAACCCAAACCATTCCAAGATTCCATGATTTTTTTTCTTGGAGCTCATCCAGGCTCTGGCCACAGCAGAGTCAGGGCGTGTGCGTTCCTTGCACTTAGGAGCCATTAAATGAAATAAATCCATGTCCCCTTTATCATCATCGGAGCATCCTTCATCCCTGGAAAATCTCATCGAGGAAAAAAAATCCCTCTCCACCTTCCTCAGTGTGGAAAACCCTTCTGTGGCACTTCCAGAGATGCACAAAAGCATTAAAGACAAAAAAACCCCATTAATGTCCCCGAAACCTGGCTGCTCTTTAAGCTGAATTTGATGAAACAACAACTCCCAGCCAATGGAAAAGGTGTCTAGGAAAGATTTGTGGTGTTCTCCAGAATGGAAGTGTCATCCCAAGGTGGAATTCCTGATGGGCTCTTCCATCTCGGGTCATTAACTGCTGATGGAGGTCACTCCCCACAAGGGATGAGGTGAGAAAACGACGACTTGAAGAGGAAAAATTGAAATTTACAAAAGCAAAACAGCTTCCAGATATCTTGGAGGAGCTGGGAACTGTCAGCATCACCAGGAAAAAACCTGGAATTGGATTGTAACTTAATAAAGGAGATCGGTTTTTAATTGAATGTCGGGGTTGTTGCCTTGGCAGGGAAAATCGCAGCTCTTTAATTATGTTTTGTTTAAGAGAAGAGCAAATAAAATCCATTTATTCCCTGCCAGGGGAAGGGGAGCTCGTTTTTCTCAGTAGTTTTGGAAGCAACCCCCACACCTCGAGCCAATCTGGTAAAATAATGAGCTTAAAGCACATTTTTAATTAAAAATCCTGCTTTTTTTATATATATATCAAGGAATCCTATAAATCCTCACTGCCTGCTGTGGTTTTGGTAGTTCCTAAACAATATATAGGGAGAAAAAGCTGATTTTGGGGTCCCTTTTTGCACAAAGCTTTATTTCCTACTGGAAATTCCCGGTTCTACTGAAACTTCTTCCCATTCCTACTGGAAGAACTGGGCAGGTTCTATCCCAGAATTATCCAACCCCAGGATCTTTGTGCATGTCCAACTCTTCCAACTTCAGCCACCTGACCCCACAAATGGGAAAAATATTCCTTGAGTTCTCCATATCGACCTTGTTTTGTCCATAAAGGCAACACATTCCTACAAATTCCTTGTTTTTCCTGGAGTCGCTGTTCCATCTCCCCTCCTTCTGCTTTGCCGCCTCGACCCAAATTCCAGGGTGAAATTCCGGAGCTGTCCTCAGCTGGAATAAATTAATAAACCTCCCACTTAATGATGAATTTTCACGCCAGCCTTTCTTAAACACCCAAACCCTCCAAAATCCTTGAAAATTTTCTCTTTTCCGTGTTGAGCAAAACTTTCGATGTCGGGACTGTTTTGATCTCCGTTGTAAAGTTGGGAACAGAAACATCAAAGATAAACTGGGAACGATCTCCCGCCTCCCTTGCATTGTTTCTCTTTGCAGAGTGATGATGTTTCTGGTTCTTTTTGCTTTTTGCTCCTTTTTTTCCTTGCCCTGCTCGCTCTGGGCTGGATTTTGGCATCAGAACAAAAAGAAGGTGTTAAAAAAATTCCCTTCTCCCTGTCAGGGACAGAGCAGGGAAATGGCAAAACCAATAATTCCTCCTTTCCATCGCATTTTCTGCTTTCTCCCTGCTTTTTTCCCACTGGAAAGATTAAAAGGAGAATTAAGGAGAGCAGGTTCCTGCTTTCCTCCTTTTGTGTTGCTGATAGACTTCCCTGGAAATCCTGGATTTCTATTTAATGGGAATTTTGAATTTTTCTTGCATTTTCCACACTCCCTGCTGTTCCCATTGCCTTTAGGGCACATCAGCCTGCAGAAATGCTGGAGTGCTGCTGGAGACTGGGCCAACTGGGCAAACTGGTCCCTCAGAGGTCCCTCATAGATTCCAGTGGGTGGATCACACTGTGACAGTGATATTGATTTTCTCTTCCAGGGTTCGCGGTGGAAACTCAGAAGGAGGAACTTTGTGTGGAATAATTAATCCCTATTTCAGCTCTGTTCGCAGGAAAAATGTCTCAAATCCCCCCTCTCCCAATTAATTCCAGGGTTGGAGCATCCCCAGGGATGTATCTTGGGTTGGATTTCTTGGAATATCAAAAAGTAGCAACTCGGAGAGCCCCACACCCAAGACAGAAGGAGCTATGGTACAACCTCACCATGGATATTCCAGGTTCTCCAAGGGTTGAGGAGCCCACTCCTGCTTCTGGAGGGAAACCCCAGCTCTGACTCTGAGTTTAGGAAACTTCTTTGGAGATCAGAACGTCCTGAACTGCTGAGGCTGTTGATGCTGTTTGAGCTTTGGTGCTTTTCCCGAGGGTGGTGATGCCTTGGAATTCTTTGCTGTTCATTAACCAGGAGATTTTTCCCGTTTAATTCCATAATAATCATAATTGCTCTGCTCATAAGGACCAAGCTTTGCTCAATCCAATGGGTTCAAAGCCCACGTAAGAATATTTTATCACCGATGCCATAAAGATTTCCCTATAAGAATGTATTTTTATATCCTGCAAACAGCTTTAGGAATTAGCAGAAAAACGCCGTAAAAATCCTCCTTAAATTAAAAACTGCACTGACTCAGTTCCCCCTTCCCCCAAACATTCCAGCAATAAACCAGCGCTGATGTTTACAGGATTTCCATCCCATAAACCTCTCATTTTTCATTATTTCCCCAATCCCAGAATGTGGAGTTGTGTTTATCTATAACTCACCTCATTTTAACAAAAGGTTTGACATTTATGGGAGTGCTGATAGGAAATGAGCACAGAGAATGGTTTATAAACAAATTAACAACGTTACTGCAGGGAAAATTAATTGGAAATAAAAATGGGATCTATCACAGGTCCACACTGACAGGTGCTTGGAAGCTGTGGTGCATTTTTCCATGAGCTTTTAGGAGGAAAATTAATTTAGGGCTTGATCAGCCCTGAAAACAAGAATTATTCTGACACCCAAGTAACCACTGGAATTTCCTCCCTGTTCCCTTAATTCTGGCTGAATTTTTCCCCAAATAATTTTGCACTGCCTGAATCTGCCGGGGATTATTCCAAAAGGCAGAAAATCTGGAAAATAAAGTTTATTTTCATGTTGTTTTTTTTGCTGTGGCAATGAAATGACCTGAAATGGTTTAAACCATTTTGAATTGAGGTGACCAGAAGCTGATGGACCTCACCCCATCACCCTGAGGGTGTAATTCAAGATTATTAATTTTTTTAATTAATGGGGGAATGTTTTAAAGTAATTTGTTTGCTAATTGTGTTTGCAGTGAGGAAATGCAGCCACATTGAAATAGAATTTATGGTTCTGAATGTGTTTTTAATTTGGTTTTTTAATTGCTCCATACGAGATGTTCCAATCACCAACCCAGCACTTCCAAGCACTCCCAGTTTGGCTTTCTGGGATTATTCCACTCCCAGTTAAGAAGAGGTGCTGTGGTTTGCCCTGAGCATCACCACCAGGAAAACTCCTTTATTTGCTGATTTAATGCCCTGCTCAGACCCATTTTATTTATATATTTTATTTTTACATTTAATTGTCTCCTGTGCTCTGAGGCTCAGGAGTTTTCATTGCATTTAGGGGGTTTAATTCATGAAAAATTAGGATTTTAATCTAAAGGAAAGAACGGCTTCGTTAGGAGGGAAGGGTGGGGTCCTCTTGTACCTGATTGAGTCAGGATTGAATCCCAGATTTAATCCCAGAATTATTCCCAGAATCATTAAGGTTGGAAGATCATCAAGGTCATCAAGACCAAACCTGCCCACTCCCACTAAACCCCATTGAATTTCCACATCTGCTTGTTTTTTTTAACCTTTCCAAGGATGAGGACTCCATCACTTCCTTAAGCATCCTGTTCTGTGTTTAACAACTCTACCAGGGAGGAAATTTTTCCTGATATCCGACCTGAACTTTCCTGGGAGCATCTTGAGGCCCTTTCTCCTTGTCCTTGGTTGTGTGGAAGAAGAGCCCAACCCTCTGGCTGCTCCCTCCTGTCAGGGCTTGTTCCCCTGAGCCTCCTTTTCTGGTTGCTGTAGAGGGAGAAGGAGAAGGAAGGAGAAGGAAAGTGGGAATTGTGAGATTCCCGCAGAATCGAGGTTGGTTCCATGCTGAGGATCATTCCTGGATTTATAAATGGCCAGGATAGACCTGGAGAAATCAAAGCAGAGCAAAATGAATTCAAGTTTCCAGAGAAACTCAGGAGAGTTCAGGAGGAGCTGAGGCAGGGAAACCAAAATCCTGATTTTTACTTTCTTCCATCCTAATGGACACAAGGAACGTGTTCCCATGGACATTTCTGAGTGTTCCTGGGCATTTCTGAGTGTTCCCATGGACATTTCTGAGTGTTCCCGTGGACATTCCAGAGTGTTCCTGGGCATTCCTGAGTGTTCCCGGGCATTCCTGAAGAAGGACTGGGAGATGGGATTTCTGCTGGTGATGGACATGTAGTGCCCAGTGGATGATCCTTTCTCTGCAGAGGGACAATTCCAAGACACCGGGATATCCATGGGCTTTGGAAAATCCCTCATGGATGGTGGGACACTCAAATCTCCCTGCCATTCCCTGGCCTGAAAATTCCAGCTGAATTCCCGCTATTCCTATCAGTGCCAGGCAGTTTTTTGGGAGCCAGCTGGGTTGTCCTTAATTCCAGGGGTTCATCCATCCCATGGAGGAGCCACCATTGCCCCATCCCATGAATTCCCTTTCTTTTTCCTGCAGGATTTGTGTGTTTGAGGATCCTTGTGGAGATCTCCACGGAGGGGCTGGAAAGGCAGAAGGGTTTGCTCTGCGTGGGCTAAACAAAGACTCCGGGATGGAAATTCCTGCTTGGAACATTTCCCTTTGCTCTCATGTTGGAGTGGTTGGAGATTTCCAGTCCACTCAGCACTGGAGATGTTGCCTGGTTACCATTTCTGATAGCACGGAGAAAGAATTAAATTACATTTTCATATTAAATCTGTGGCTGGAGGATTGCAGGAATTCCCGCTGTGCATCAGAAATCCTCTCCTGAGAAAAGCTTGGATTCATCCCAGGAGACTTTAAAAAGGACCTTTAAAATAATTTTATTTTATTTTATTTTATTTTTTATTTTATTTTAATTTAATTTAATTTAATTTAATTTAATTTAATTTAATTTAATTTTAATTTATTTTTGTTTTAAAAATTTTATTATTATTAAATTTAATTTAACTCAATTTTATTTATTTTAATTACTTTATTTTATTTTATTTTATTTATGCATTCCCTGCACTGCTTTTCCTGGCCACTAAAAATCCCCAGCCAGAACATTTTGTTGGCAAATCCCATTAACCCCAAACTTTAATCCTTGCTGCTGGGGCACACAAAATTCCAGCCACCATCCCAGTTATCCCTCATTTTTGTGTCCAGCTCTGCAGAGCTCTGAACTATCCCAAACTTATCCTCACATCCACAGAATTCCTGATAAACTGCCCTAGGAAAGCAGCTCAGGGATGAATTTCCAGGCCAAATCTGCTTTGGAGGTGACTCTTGACTGCTCCAGGTGCTGCAGCAGAAAAATTAGGAATTCTCCCGGCTTCCTAAGGCTGACATTTGAGGAGAAGGGCACGAACGCTGGGAAACCTGGAAAATCTGGGAAATCTGGGTTTTGTGGCATTCTGCAGGGGCTGTCCAATCAGGGAAAAGGGGAATGTCTGCACATCGGAATTTTCCTGGGATGTTGCCTGATTGTTCGAAATCTCCCTGTCTTTAACAATGGGAATATTTAGTGCTGTCTGGAATCACTCCCAACTCCTCAGTCCTGAGCTTCTGGAATTTCTGGATGAGCCAGAACTACCCTTGGAGCGTCACCTGCCCATGGATGATGGGATGACCAAAACCTTCTCCCTGTGTTTTTTATCCAGACTTTCCTCCCTCATTCCTTGCTCCATAAAGAACCCACCAGAGCTGGGTTTTAACGACTTGAAGTCATTAACAAAAACCAAGAAAAATCTGGAAATTTTTGCTCTTGGAATTATTTTAACATAAAATTCCTGGGTTTTTTTTTTTTTTTTTGGTCTCCTTCAGGAAAAGTATTCTGGTTTTTTGGAGAGTTTGTTCTGGTAAGGAGGAGTATCCAGGCTTTTCCAGGAAGGAATTCCTGGCTGGGAGGATGGGGAGGGGCTGGAATGGAATTCCCAGAGAAGCTGTGGCTGTCCCTGGGTCCCTGGAATTGTCCAAGGCCAGGTTGGACAGGGGTTGGAGCAGCCTGGGACAGTGGAAGTTGTCCCTGCCCATGGCAGGGATGGAATGAGATGAGCTTCAAGCTCTCTCCCAATCCAAACCATTCCATGATTCCACGATTTTACTACTCAAAACCAGCTCTATTTCCCTTCCCTCGTCCCAAATATATTTTGCAGCAGAATTAAAGCCGTTAAAAACCTGGAGTTTTCACTCTGAACGCTAAAAAAATTCAGCTGAGGAGGCAAAATTTGTCCCACCTCCAAGAAAAAAACATTTTTGAGGACGTGGTGAATGGAAACCACGTCACTCCAGCTTAGCTGGAGAATAATATCTGCCAGTTTATCCAAGAGTTTGGGAAATTAATCTGTGAAATTCCTTGGCTTTATGTATTTACATCCAGGAAATTCCAATGGAAACTCCCATTTGGCTGCAGGGCTGCCCATGCTCGGCTTTGCTGAGCCCCATCACGAATAAAGATGATCTCAGCTGAGCCTCCAAAAAACCTGGAAAACTCTGGGGAAAAAAAAATGTTCAGGTATTTGGGAAATGTGGGAATTTTGGGCTCTTTGTGGAGGTAAAGCTGAATTTAAAGCACAAAACTGCCTCAGTTCTTTCCCTGCATCCCAACGCTCAACCCAGCTCCTCCTGGGAGGTTTTCCACTGGAATTTCTCCCAGAGCATTCCCAGATAAGGCATCCTACATATCCAAGGCTTATCTCCTAAGCTGGATTTCTCCTAAATATTCCATGGGAGGAGTTGATTTCTTTTCCTTTCATTCCCCCTCCTCCTTCCTCCACCCCTTGGCTGTAAGAAAAAGCTGCTCCTGTTCTGCTTTTGGCCTCCAAAGCTCACGGGCTGAGCTCAGAAAATCAACAAATATCCTGATGTGTTGATTCCTGGCCAAATTCCCAAGCTGGCCGATTCCAGGAGTGAGGATGTTTCTTAGGAAAACAGAACGAGCCGTTTGTGTCTTGTAAGGAGCTGCTCCATGGTTTTTAAGGAGAATTTAGTGCCAAGAAAGCCATTTTCTGAACCTCAACGGACCACGGGGACACCCTGGATCCTCTCTTGGATGGAATTTTTCCTTCAATCCCACCTGGCAAAGGTGATGTTAATGCAGGAAGGAGGAAATAAACTGGGACTGCTGGAAAAATGAGGGAGGGAATGAGGTGAAATGAAATCAAAGATTCCAGGCAGCTCCACATCAAATCAGGAGCAGCTCTTAACTCAATAGGCAGGAAATTGGGATGTGATTCCTGCGTTCCGAAGGGAGGCTGCGCTCCTGATTCCCAGCAAGCTCGGATCAAAGTCACCCCCAGGTGTGACTTCTAAAACTACAGCTTTTCATCATTTCGTTGTTGTTAAAGAATCCCGGGATCTCTGAGGTTGGAAAAGATCTCCCAGAGCACGGAATCCATTCCTGATCCCCACCTTGTCGCCAGCCCAGGGCACTGAGTGCCACAGCCAGGAATTCCTGCCCATCCCTCCTGCTCGTGAGGGATTTCTGGAATGATTCAGGAACTGCATCCCAGGATTTTTGCATCATGTCAATAACGAATTATGGAGTTTATATAATTAATCAGAGGGGTGTTTTGGGCTAAGACAATGATTCTTTTCAGAAATCTGGACAAAATCCACAGGGATCCAAATTCCCAGCAAATTTTGAGTTCTGTGCCAGGAACGAATCCAATATTTTGGTTGGGATGGGAAACTTTAGGATACGGTGCTGGTGTTATAAATAATGCTCAGGAGGCAAAGTTTGGGATTAGAGCTTCCAATAAATCCAGCTGGCTTTGGAAACAGGAACTCTTCCCACATTTTCTGGTTTGCTTTTCCGGTGAAATTGCACTCCTTAGATACGAATTTGATGGAACAGTAAGGAATGAATTTACCACTGGAATTCATTCAGCTCCAAGGAAACCAAAGAGAAAATGGAACGGGAATTTCTGCCTCCTGTTTTCTTTATGACGATTTTGGTGTTTACAGTGTGGAATGAGTGGAATTACACTCAAGAATTGATAAGGATTTGATTTGGATTCATCTGACTACAAGAATCAGTTCTAGTGGAATTGGAGAATTCCAGATTGGTTTGGATGGGAAGGGACCTTAAATCCCATCCCATTCCATGGCAGGGACCCCTCCCACTGTCCCAGGCTGCTCCAAGCCCCAGTGTCCAACCTGGCTTGGGCACTTCCAAGGATCCAGGGGCAGCCACAGCTGCTCTGGGAATTCCAGCCCAGCCCCTCCCCACCCTCCCAGCCAGGAATTCCCAATTCCCAATATCCCATCCATCCCTGCCCTCTGGCAGTGGGAGTCATTCCCTGTGTCCTGTCCCTCCATCCCTTGTCCCCAGTCCCTCTCCAGCTCTCCTGGAGCTCCTTTAGGCCCTGGAAGTGGCTCTGAGCTCTCCCTGGATCTCCTCTTCTCCACATGAAGACACCTGGGGTTATGGTTGTTCAAAATCTGTTTGCAGCAGGAATTTTTTGGAAAATTTTGCCAGTATGGGCTTGGAAAGAAACTTCGAACTCCAACTTCTTTGTCTGTGGTTTCAGTGTCCCATCTCACAACACACCCAGAGGTTCACGAAATGATGAAAATTCTGATTATTCATGTGGCCAAAGTGGAAAAGAACAGCTTTGGAATTAAAATTCAGGGAGGAATTGGATCCCAGACTGGAGTCTGCATCTGTATTCAAGATACGGGAATGAGCTGTTCCGGGAGATCTCTGAATCCAATCAGGAAATCAAAGAACAATAAAAGCCTAAAAATATAGGGAGAAAGGGACTTGATGAGAGCGATGAAGACTCAGCTCAGATCCAGACACGGATCTGAGCTCACTTTTCCCAGATTTTTATCCATAAATCCAATCCAAAGTTTCTTTTTGCCAGCCCTTCCTTGGTGTTGGCACTGGGACCGAACGCAGCCTCTCTGTATTTTGTGTTTGTTTTTTCTTCTTTTCCTTACTTTTTCCCCCCCTTGGAGAGATCCCGAAGTTCTGAAGGGATGAGCTGCTCAAGTCAGAGCAGCAGGGCTGGAATTCAGTTTATTTCTTACGGAACTGCCTGGAACTTCTCCTGGAAAACCAAATTATTCCTGGCTGGTGCTCCTAGTTAATGAAAGCAAGGAACATTTCCAAACCAACTCCTTTTTCTGTATTTAACCATCACACTTGGCTTTGTGAGGAGCGGGACAGGAGCTCCTCAGGGATTTCCTGAGAGAAAAATAAAACTTTTTTGTTTTTAAAATAATAATTTTAATTTTTAATTTTATGTCCGAGCACCAGAGCAGTGCTCCAGGATTCCTTTCCCATGTTTTTCCTGGAACGAGGATGGCCCAACCATCCACATCCTACAGCTGCAACACCTGAGGAGGTGCTGCTGCAGTCAGGGAATAAATGGCATTTTAATAATCACCCTCATCAAAATCCCATTATGCTCTGAGTTAACGAGCTGAGTACTCCAATTAATCCCGGGAATTTTGTAACAATGCCGTGTTTAATTAATTAATTAAACACCAATAACCATCAGTAGGAGCTGCAGGAGTGCTCAGAACTCAGTAAAAGGAGGACTTAGGCAGAGCTGGAATTGGATGCTCAAAAAAAACATCCCAGATTTACTCGGAAAGATAAAAATGTTGGGATTCTTGACTCGCGTGAGGTTGGTCTTTAAATGAATCCTGAGAATAGACTTTAGGCTGAGCTCTGGGCTTACTTAAGCTGCAAATATTGATGTGAACACCTCGGGGTGTTTGCACAGCTGAAGAGAAGAGTTAGAGCTGCGAAATACAAAATTTGCATTCAACAGATGCTTGAGTTTGCATTCCTGAAAAAATAAAGGAAAGGAGCTCTCAAATCTGCTGGATTTATGTTGTGCAGGAATAATCAAGGCTTACTTTGGAAAAATCCTGCATTTCAGCCAGGCCTGGAGCTGTTATTCCAAGATGTTTCTGTTTAAAATTGATATTTTTGGGTGCTTCTGGTTTTATGGTTTTGGTGCTGCGATCCGGCACTTGTGGGGAAATCCAAGTTTTTGTGTGTGCTTGGAATACAGCTCGGAATTTTGGGGAATAAATTGGGATAATACAGAATTCCAGAATGGATTGGGTGAGAAGGATCTTAAATCTCATCCCATTCCAGCTCTGCCACGGGCAAGGACACCTCCAGTTATCCCAGATTCCTGAGGCTCATTCCCCGAAATTTGGCACTTGGCTTTCCAAAGGATTTCTGCTCCTTGTGCACTTCCAAACTCCCAGCACAGAAATCCACTCCAAATTTTTCTGCATCTTCCAAGATTGACATTTTACTTGTTAAGGACAATTCCTACAAATTTTGCAGATTGGGACTTTCGAGTTGATCCAAATCCAAGTCCGTTAATTCCAACTTCATCCCCAAACCCCCCTGAATATCCAAACTTTGACAGGCAGAGTCTGAGGCTTAAATATGGAACGTCAAATCTCAAAAGAAACTTCTTTTTTCCCCTTTTTTTGATCTGCTTTTGCTCTCGGTTGCTGAAAAGAAAACGGAGCCGTTTGTCTGTTCCAAGAAAATGATGGTTTAGACACTGGAATTCAGAGGATTTTGCGGCTGGAGCTTTATTTGGAAGCGATGTCTAAATGTAGGCTGGGATTAGCAGCCTAAGACTGAGTGAAAGGCAGTTTTTCCCCAGGTTTTTTCTTTCCTGGTTGACATAAACCTCTCCTGAAAATCCCCTTTTCAGCTTTAGAGCTCTGCATACGAAATCCAGGCCCTCCCCAGTTCACATCGAGGAAATTTGGGGATTTGATTTCCATCCCAGGAGCCACTTGCTGTTCATTTGGATGCTAATTCCAACGAATTCAAATACCTGATGTTTTTCCTTCTGGAATTTGTTTTTCCATCCAAATAATAAATTTTACGCTTGATGCCTCTTCCCCACTCCTAGGAAAATCTACATTGGGGGATTGCTTTGGGACAGGATTGATGGATTTGGGAATTCTGCAGCTTTTCCAGTTGGTTTAAAACCAGAAAATCCCACCTTAATTCTTTTCCAGGCAGGAGTAATCCCAAAAATTTGGATGCGATCACTTTTCTATTTCTGGAGCATGAAAATACAAGTATCCCTTGGAAAAATCCTGATTTTAGTTAAAGATCAGCCTTAAAAGTGATTTTTAAAAATTTTTAGGAAGTTGTGGTGTTGATCAATGCTCGTAAATCTCCCATTTTTAGCTTAAAACTTGGGATTTATAGGTGGATTTGCCAGAGTTTGTCACCTTTTCCAGGAATATCCAGGATATCCCAGCAAGGAATCCTGCAGTGGGATCTGCAGGAAAACCAGAAATCCATAGGAATGAGGGATGAATGGGATGTGGGATCAGGAGTCAGAGCTGCTCTGTTGGGGAGCAGATAATTTTTGAGGGCTCGTTATCCTCCTGTTTTAAGATGAATTTTTGATACTTTGAGGGATATTATTCCCAGATTCCCACACTATTCCCTGTGTTTCTGGAATCTTCTCCCAACTCCCGGTGTTCTGTGTTGTTTTAGTCACTGAAATTCAGCCAGCAGCGATTTTATTTGCATTTATCCTGCACCATTTTGGTTTGTGTTTATCAGGTGAGACCAAACAGATTTTAGAAATATTTAGGAATAAATATTTCCACTTTAATTTTTACATTTTTTAATATTTTAATAATTTCAGGTGTTCATAAATGTTTAGATTTTAAAACAGATTTTATGATAAATTTGATAAATTTAAAAATGTCGAACTCGTGTCCCTTGAGCTCCTCCGTTAACCTGAGAGTGGAGTCAAAGATATTAACTCAGGGAACAAAAAGATATGGAAAAAAATTCCTGATAGATATGGGAAAAATTATATCCACCGGCAAAACTCTCATTTAAAAACTCCCAATTTTTCCAACCTTTTGTCTTTTTTTCCTGGATCTTTTTCCAGCCTGGAATAGCTTAAAATTCTCCTAAAACTGGAGCTGGGCAATTTGGCTTTTGGAGATTCCAATACGAACAGATCCCAAAATTCCCAGGAATCAGGCTGTTCCCAGCAATCCCAGCCTGCTGCATGGTTTAATTTTTTTATGCAGTAAAAAATAATAAATAAATTCAAATTAAAATCATTGATTCTGTACCAAGAAGCTGCTTTTAATCACGAAATTGTTAAAAACCAACGTGGCCTTGACAAGTGAATTCTTAGCTCTGTCCCTCTCCTGCCTCCGGAGCTGGAATCTTCTCCTTTGGAATGTTTGGAGGCCTTTGGCTTCACTAATTATGATTTTAAGTCATTAAAATAGAATTAAAACCTGCTAATGCCGGATCTTAATGCACAACAGGATCGGGGAGCACGGCCTCAATTGGCCTTCCCGTAAATCCTCTTGTTGGCAAAACAAATTCAAATTATCTCAGCATGGAGAGCCCTGGATCTGGGATTTAAGGAGGGATGTGGAAACTTGGGACGTTCTGCCAGAAAGGAGCTGGTTCATTCAGGGAGCAAAAACTTCCTGCTGAAGTTCATGGAAAATTTAGTGCAGGTTGTTGGGGGTTTTTGGATTTGCTGTTGATGTCTCACCAAGGGATTCCAGAATCATGGAATGGTTTGGGATGGAAGGGAGCTTAAATCCCATCCCACCCCTTGCCATGGCAGGGACACCTCCCACTGTCCCAGGCTGCTCCAAGCCCCAATGTCCAACCTGGCCTTGGACACTGCCAGGGATCCAGGGGCAGCCACAGCTTCTCTGGAAATTCCAGCCCAGCACCTCCCCACCCTCCCAGCCAGGAATTCCTTCCCGATATCCTATCCATCCCCGCCCTCTGGCAGTGGGAAGCCATTCCCTGTGTCCTGTCCCTTATTTCCACTTGTTCCAGGGCTGGACAACCCTTTCAGGGAAAATTTTTTCCAATATCCAACCTAAACATCTCCTGGTGTTATGAGCTCCACTTTTCCCCCAAGTCACCAGACACTTCCCCAGCACATTCTAAGTTTCTTCCCTGGAAGGGTCATCAGGCACTGGAATAGGTGGGAATTCCCATCCCAGGAGGGATTTCAAAGTCATGTGGATGTGACCTTGGTAGTGCTGGGAAATGGTTGAACTCTGACCTAGGAGAGCTTTTCCAGCTGCAGGAATTCCATGATTCTGTAGAACTCCCCATTTCTGCACCACAAAGTTTTCCTCTCGTTTTTAACCCTGGGGTTGTGACCTGCCCTAAAGGCCTTTCCTTAACATTGGGCATTCCAATGAAATAAATACAAAAATTCTGGAATTTTGTGTACTTTGAGGGTGCATTTTGGGATCCAGGGAAGAGCTGAGCCTTATTCCAAAGCGGGCTCATGTGAATCCTGTCAGCTTTTACCCTGGAATAGGAATTGCTTCCAAAGGCAGCTGCCTTTAGTAGCCATTGTTAGAATTCCTGGGATTATAAAGCTTTAGTTTGGCCTTTCCAACTGCAAACATTCCATTATCCCATCTTTCTGCTCTGCAAAAAAACAATCACAGAGACAGGCTCCTGCCTTTGCAGTTGAGTAACCTTGGGGCTCGGAGAGTGCCGGGAAAAGGGAAAAAATGGGATTTTTAGTGGGAAATGTCTCTGAAAAGATGTGCCCAGAGCCTTGGGAAGACACTTGTGAGCCTCAGGCTTTGTCCAGGGATTTAGGAGATAAAGCTCTCACATTCCCAGCGGTGTCAGACTGTCAGGAAAAGCGGATTTGTCGGAACTGAAACTTCACGGAGCGATGCCCTTTCATTTTTATTTGTTTGGATAGGCAAAAAACTAATGGGAGAAATGTCCGTGTTTGGAGATGGAATTTTGAGGAGATAAATGCTTTTAATGAGGCAGTTGAGGAAAGTGAGGTCCAAGATTGGTGGTGTTGGAGCCCAACCAAAACTTCACGGAATCCCATGCCCTGGGATGCCCTGCTGGTGGCCCAGGTGACCTCACATGGTCCCTTCCAACCTAACAGGTGACAGGACGAGGGAGAATGGCTTGGAACTGAAAGAGAACAGTTTTAGATGGGATACTGGGAAGGAATTTCTGGCTGGGAGGGTGGGGAAGGGCTGGGCTGGAATTCCCAGAGAAACTGTGGCTGCTCCTGGATCCCTGGAAGTGTCCAAGGCCAGGTTGGAGCAACTTGGCATAGTGGAAGGTGTCCCTGCCATGGCAGGGGGTGGAATTGGATGATCTTCAATGTTTTTCCCATTCCAAACAATTTTTAGGGTTATGTTTTATTATTTTCCTTCGGATTGGCCCCAGACACCTTATCCCGCATTTTCCCAGACCTCCACCAAACATTCCAGACCCTTGACATGCCCTGCTGTGTTGAGCTGTGTTAAAAATGTCCAATAAATTCTTGAGAACAGCTTGGAATTCTGCCAAGCCACTGGAACAACAGGAATCTTCTGTGGGAGCAAACACAGGTTGTTTATCCTTCTTGGCATCCAGCTGGATTTGCCACCTGCGGATCTCAGCTTGCCGCGAGCCCTCGGAGAAGGATTTTCTTGGGATTCTTCCCGGGGCAAACTCCTTCGTTTTGTTCTTTTCCAATTCCTTTTGATAGCCATCTGTGATAGACGGTGCAACAAAAGAAACCCCATTCACTCCTCACAAAAAATCCTTCAATTCTTAAAAAAATGAACGTTTAAGCCGTTTTCTGAAAGAGGGCAAAAAGGACGGAAAGAAATATGATCGGGAAGACATTAAAACAAATGGCCAGCAATTACGGATTCACTTTTTATTCCCTGCAATCACCATTCTGGAGTGTTTGAACATGTTTTTAAATGGAATATCTGGCCCAGGAAATCTCTCCCAAATTTCCCCTGATTGCAGCAGGTGCCGGTGACAGATGATTCAGGATGGAAATGCCGATTTCTTTTTTTGCGGATCTGCCACTGCTTGTTCAGGTTTTCTGCTACATGAAGAGAGCCCTGTGAGAGATTTGCTGCCTTATTCTTACTTTTTTTCCCCCCCCCGCTTTTTAAAAAAAGATTGGATTATGGGGAGGTTACCAAAGGTTTCTGAGAGAAATGGGAGCTGTTGTTTCCCGAGTAAATAGTGGCAGCCCCTGGAGCGTCCTCACCTGCAGGGAGCTGTTTATGCACTCCACAGCTTTGTTATTTATTATTTTCACAGAACCCCAGGGCTTTTTGACCCGGGGTTAACATTTCCAATTTGCCAGCAGATCAACGTGCATTAAAATGCACAAAAATAATAAAAAACAAGGAAAATAATGAAAGAAAACAAAGAAAAAATAAAAAACAAGGAAAATCTGAGTATTTGAGGCTAATTAAGTGTGCTTTGCTCCTGGTTTTAGCTCTGGATTTGCACATTTTTTGTGCTTGCAGCTCATGACTCAGCCATGTGCTGTCCTGGGGTGGCTCAGCAAAATAATTCCTGCCTAAACCAAGGAAATCCAGGAGAGGCGATGTCCTGGGAGGATTTTGGTGGCTTCTTAGTTGTTTTCTATTTCTCCCTTTCTCTCCTTTTTCCTGGTGGGATTTGGGAGGGGAGCTGGGCAGGGTGTAGTGGGGATGGAGGAGAAAACAAGGATGAGAACCAGTGGAGATCCCAGAGCTGGGAGGGGGCTTCAACTTCCTCAGTGCCTGACTTAAATCCTTCCCATCCTATTGATTTATAGGATAATTTTCCTGGTCTCCTGTTTGTGGAGAAATTGATGGAATCTTTATTCCCATGGATTTGTAGCTGATAGGTCTTCTAGTTTTAATTTTAATGAGTCTTTGCAGGTCAAAACCCTTTGATCCTTCATCCGTTTCATCCCTCACAGAAACTTTGGGATGAATTTATCCCATTTCTAAGCAGTTGTTTCCATGGATTAGTTTGGTTTCCTGCACTGACAGCAGTGAAAATGTTGGTGTCACCTCCATGCAGGTCCCCTTGAGTTGTTCCAGGGGAGATTTAGATTGGAAATTGGAAAAAAAATTCTTAATGGAATGGGTTTTCAAATGTTGAACTGACTGTCCAAGCCAGGGGTGGAGTCAAACCCCTGGAAATGTTCAAAAACCATGTGGATGTGGCACTTGGGGACACGGGTTAGTGGTGGATGTGGTGCTGCTGGGTTGATCTTGGAGAGCTTTTCCAACCTTTTTGATTCTCCAGGTGGGCAGCCAAATCCTAATCCAACCACTTTTGTATCTATAAGGCCTCAGAGATCCCCAAAGTGGCCTTTGGAAGAGACAGGGAAGATCTTTTGGGACTCCAGGAATGGAAGTTTTTTGAGGAGCAGGTGCTGATGGTCACTAAAAATCAGAGAGCAGCGGCCAAAGAGAGCTCGGGGCTGTGTCAGCACCACTTGGTCCATGTCGTCAGAAAGTCTGGGAATGGAGAGAAGATTCCAACGGAATTCCAGAAGCTTTTGGACAATCTCTCAGGCACAAGATGTGACTCCTGGGGATGGTGCTGTGCAGGGCCAGGAGTGGGCCTCGATGATCCTTGTGGATCCCTTCCAATTCAACAGATCCTGTGATCTCAAATCCTTATTTCACTTAATTTAAGGCTGCTGGGCACCATTTTGAGGTGCTTTTGTACCGTGATTCCAATCCTTCTGGAATTTGCCCATCCCTCCATCAAGAAAGAGGAAAAAAATTGCTGGGAATGTTTGTAGGGTCCGCAGAAGGGTTTGGATTTGAAGTTTTAGATAGCTGTGGTTGGAATTCTCTTTATTTGCTCAGCTCTGGCCACGTGGCTTTTGGCAGCACCGCTCCAAGGGACACGGTGCCCACGGTTTTCCATCCCAGCATTCCAAAAGAAATGTCTTCATTCCAGGCTGGCTCTGCCCTCTCCCCCCACCAAATAATCCCAGCACTCCTAAAACAGTCCCAGCAGATCATGTCAAGGCAATCCTTCAGGAAAAACCCATAAACTGAGCGTGGTTCCCTTGAGTTCTGACTCCATGAAGGGATCCCTGTATTTAATTCATGGAGGACTCAAGGGCTTCTGGCAGGATGGGTGTTCCAGCATTTCCCATGGGAAATAACCCAGGAGAATCCTCTTTTCCTGATAGGAAATGTCAGGAAAGAAGAGAAATCTGCAGGAAAAAAACGTTGCTGGATTTGGGAACGTGCCGGAGTTTAACCCCACGGAGAGCCCTCATCTGATTCCTAATCAACCATTCCTGCAGGAAATTAGGGAGGAGAATTCCAGAGGAGATGGAATCCCGTTCCCTGTGCTGAACAGGAGGGCAGGGCTGCCTTCAAACAGAATCTGTGCACGTGCCCTGGGAGGAAAGCAAAATGTAAATCGGGACCTTCTCCTTGAGCATGGAGAGGCCATGGAATTACAGCAGGAGGAGAAGGATCTGAAGCTCAAAGTCCTGGGTTTTGCATGGATGCAAAAAATGTGTCCAAGAGCGGAGTGTGGGCTGAGAGCTTTGTGTTTCCAGCGGGAAATCAAGAATTGGGGAATCAGGGTGAGATCCTCAGGAAGAGCTGGGAAAGGTGGGAGGCAGAGGGAGAGGGATGGGCAGCACCAGCAGGAGCACGTGTCCTCCTGAAGCTGCAGAAACCCCAAGTTGCAGAAGAGGACTCTTGGAAAAGCCTTGGAAGGTCATTTTGTCTCCTAGGTGGAATTCCCAGTGTGAGACAGATCTGGCTGAGCTCTCTGGAGACTCTTGAAGCTCCCTAAATTTGGGTGAATGCTGAGACGTTTTGATGTGTCAGAGAACGGAATTTGCACAGAGCAGGGAAGTCCTGCGTTTTCACAGGAATATTCCATCCTGTTTTTCCCTGGAAGACAACCCCAAACCCAACCTGCTGCATTCCTCACCTTTTACTCCTCCAGCCTTTCCTTCCCTGGAGCTGCTGTTTCAAATCATGGAATTGTGGAATGGTTTGGGTTGGAAGGGACCTTAAAGCCCATCCCATTCCAACCCCATTCCATGGGCAGGGACACTTTCCACTATCCCAGGTTGCCCAGCAGGAAACCACTGGGATAAGCAGGAATTTGCTGCTGGTCCATCCTGATGGATCACTTGGGATGAGGCAGCTTGGAATTGCTGAGGGAAGGAGGGGTGGGAACGGAGCTCCCGAGTTTTGCTGGAGGCAGCCAGCAGGGTGGGAGCTCTTCCTTCCTTGCCTAAAAATGGGAATAGGGAGCCAGAAATTGGGAGGAAAAGAGAATCAATCTGACTGCAGCAGAGCTCTGGAATAATTAATGGATGATGTGCATTGACCTGGTTAGGGGGTTGTTTACTGCATGAATGCATGGATTTAACTTCCAAGGGAGCTGGAGGGGGAAAGCCCGGAACAATTGGGAAGGGAAAATAAGGACTGGAAAAAAGCTCCTGTCCTGATTACAACTTGAAGCTCATTAAGAGACAATGTCAGGACAAGCAAATGTGCAGGCATGGATAATTTGGCAAGAGAGGAGGATATTACATAAGGAGAAGGAGCAGTGAATTCCAGCATCTTTTTCCACTCTGGGAATCTCTGGATGGAGCCACCGGCACAGAGCACCCTGTAGAAGAGAGGTCGCAGACAGACCTTGGCCTGTGTTCACCTTTGTGTTCACCTGATCTCCAAATGTTTGCAGAATGTTTGGCTGAGGTTGATCCTCTGGGGTCAACTGGCAGGATTTGGGAAAAATCTGGATGCTTAAGGGAAATTTCAGCTCATGAGAGGCAAAGAGCTGCCACTCCTGTTCGGGAATGTTGGGAGAGGATAAGAAATGCAGCTGAGGTTGGGAAGGAACTTCCACTTTAACTCTTACTCAGTGGGAGAGGAGGGAGAATAAAAAAATTGGATAATAAACAAGAGATTCAGGCATGAAAATTCGGATGCTGGTGGGAGTGGATAATGCAGGAGGGAACTATAGGGACATAATTAATCCCTAATGAGATCCTTAATTGGTGAGGTGGGAGAGTCTGGGCAGGCCTGCAGCTCTCTGGGCAGAGGAAGGAAAAGCTTGGAGGAAATGAAGGGGAAACTGCTCCTGGGAGGAACAGGGAATTTCTGTGTTGTTGGATTGCTCTAGTGCAGGTGGAGCCTGTGGAGGATTGGAGTGGGAGGTGGGTATTAGATTTGGGAAGAATAAGTGGTTTGGGAATGTTTTGTGGGTGAATCCCACATGTTTCCACGAGAAGGGGCTGGGGGGATCGAGTCAGGGATAGTTTGGATGGGATGGAAGGTCCTCCCTGGGAGGCAGCTGGAAGTGGCCTGAACACAAATGATTCCTGAATCCTTAATTATGGATCTGCTCCCACCTTCCTGCTCTCTCTGACCCCCTGGAAGGAGGCTGGAGCCGGGTGGGGCCCAGTCCTTTCTCCCAGGAAGGAGAAGAAACAGAAAGGGGAGCAAGATGGGATGATCTTGAGGGTCCCTTCCAATCCAAACCATTCCATGATCTATCGACGGGATTTGGGTGAACCCAGATCCCTCTGGACTGGGTGCTTCTGCTTCCACCAACGTGCAGGTGCTTGGGAATGAGGTGGGAGGGATTCTCCGTCCCTCTAGATCCCTCTGGATGGATCTGGACTGGCTCCTGGTGTCCCCAGGAGCAGTGACACCTCCAGCCCAGCTGGCCCCTCTTTGCCTCCTCCCTGCAGGCAGAGAAATGAGTTGCTCCTTGTGCCTGGATTCCCTGGATTCCAAAGGCTGGAGCACAGATGTTGTTGCTGCTGTGGAATCAGTTTGTGGATGGAAAAAGGAATGTGTGGCTGATGTTGGGAATACTGGGAATTGTGGGTGATTATTGGGTGAACATCACCACAAGTGCTCCATGAAAGAGGCTGGAAAATGCCTGGAAATCGTTTGGTGCGACACGGCAGGGGTGGAACTGAGCAAGGGAGGTTGAGGTACAGGGAATATTTTCAAGGAATTCCTGGCTGTGAGGGTGGGGAGGCCCTGGCACAGGGTGCCCAGAGAAGCTGTGGCTGCTCCTGGATCCCTGGAAGTGCCCAAGGCCAGGGTGGATGGGGCTTGGAGCAGCCTGGGATAGTGGAAGGTGCCCCTGACCATGGCAGGGGTGGGATAGGCTTTAAGATTCCTTCCAATCCAAACCATTCCCTGATTCTACGAAAGGATTACCACGGTGACATGGATGTTGCCATCTTGGAAATGTGGGAAAATCCATGTTTTCCATGCTGGGAGCTCTGCAACCACAAATTTGGTTTCACTTTAACTTGGTGCTGCTGCACCTGGACTTCAATTCCTTGGACGTGGGCCAGTGCTTCTCCCTCATATTCAGGAACACCAATGGCTCATTTAAATCTCATTTAAATACTGGAACCATGGATCTTTCTTTTTCCTCCTCCTTCTTTTCCTTCCCTGCCCGGTTTGTTTCAAATGCGTGCACCAGTTAATCACTGGTGAAGGCTCCATTCAGTTGAACAAAGCCTGCAAAGATGTTTTTCCTCATTTTTCCTGCTGCTCAGCTGGAGCAGAGGCCCACACTGGCTGCGGCAGGGGGGATAATGAGGGATGGGATATTCCCGGCTGTTTTTAGGATTATTCAGCTGCTGGGGTTAAACCAGCCCTCAGTCAGGCCAGGGTGGGAAGCTTCTCATTGCTGGCTGGGAATGGAGATTATGGAATCATGGAATATCCTGAGCTGGAAGGGATTCACAGGGATCATCCAGTGCAGCTCCTATCCCTGCACAGACACTCCAACAATCCTTCCCTGTGCACCCTTGGCAGCTCTGTCCAAATGCTCCTGGAGCTTTGGGAACGTGCCCATTCCCTGGGGAGCCTGGTCAGTGCCCCACCACCCTCTGGGGAAGAACCTTTTCCTGATATCCAACCTAAATTCCTCCTGGCACAGCTCCAGGTACTCCCTTGGGTCATTGGTCACCAGCAATGTTGACCAGGACCTTGTGGAATGTCCATCCTTGGTTTTGCTCTTTTCATGGGAGCCTCCTTAAATTCCACCTCCACAGGGATGGTTGTCCCAACCCACGGGGGCTTCTCTCCTCTCACAGGTGACTCTGCTTCCCCCCCTGGACCTGTGCAGGTCTAATTTGTCCTCCTGTTTGCAGCTCTGATCCCAAAATCCAGCGCCGTGCTCCCATCCCAATCCATGTTCCTGCTGGTGGGGTGATCCAGGCTCTGCTGCCGTCACTGCTCCCAGCTGACCTCAGCCATGGAAGTGCTCCGGCTGTCCCTGGGGACTCAGCCAGGCTCTGACTCATCCTTCTTTTATAGAAAACTTTTTATGGATGTATCCAAGTCTTCCAAGTGGCCTACAGGGAATGACTCATTCCATTGGAGCCAGCAGGACATGGACAGGCTCCAACCAGGCAGAGGGAGAGGAGGGTTTTGTCCCTGGAATTCCAGAGAACACCCAGATTCCAGGTGTTTATTAGCGAAGGTGATGCTGTGTAGCCCACTGGCTGCTTTTCCCTAATTTTTTTGGGATTTTTTGAGGAAAATCCTGCGTCTCCGGGGCAGAAAGAGCTCAAAGTGTCACCTCTGAGCTGCTCCATGGGGACATCTGAGCCAAGCCTTGTGTTAACTCCAGGAGAACGGTGGCCATGATTTCCTTCTTCCCTTCTTTTGGTGTCCCTACGGGATTCTGCTCTGTCCCAGGAGGGTTTGGCTTTGTTAGGCCTGGCCCAGCTAAGCTGGTGATCCTGAAATGCGATAGAAGATTCTTAGGCCACACAGTTCAGGAGGCTCTGGATGCTCAGGGGTCCCTCAGATCCACCTCAGGCTGGTGGTAAAAAAAAAAAAGCAAAATTTTAGCTGTCATCAGCATTTCCATGTTTTTAACAAAACAGGTTCTTCCCCAAAAAACTCCCAAATTAATTCAATTTCATGCAAAGGAGGTTGTTGGTTTTGGGAAGAAGGAATTTGCTCTGAGGAAATCAAATGGCAGAGCTTGTGGAGGCTCCCTTAAAGGCAGAAAATGCCCTGAATTCCCCGAGAATTCCTTAAAATCCAGAATAAGTAGCTTGATTTTTTCAAAGGTGTCTTCCTGAGGTTGGGCTGTTGCTGCTGCAGTCCTTCCCAGGGAATCTCCATGGAAAACTTTTCCTTGGCTGCCCCCTTGCCTTGCCCTCGGAGTTCTTGCTCAGGCAAGCTGCAAGCTCAGCTTTTCTCTGGTTTAGATGTGTCTTGGGCTTGGGATTTGAGCTTGGCCTGGAGTCAGAATTTGTGAAATCGGGGATTAATTCCCATCGAGTTGGAATTTAGCACAAATGGAGCTTTTTAAATGTGCCCCAAAAATCACCTTTTTCAACAGAAGCTGACGAAATGGGACCTCTTTCCTTAGAAAGCCAAGGAAAATACATTAAATGAGATTTTGACTTCCATGTTTTTCCAAAATTTTCCAGATTTACTTCCCAAGGAATTGTTTATCCAAAAGACGTAAAATATTTACATTTCCTGACCACCCTGCCAGGAAATCCAGATGTAAATAGAATTATAATTCTATTTTCCAGCCCTTATCAAACCTGGAATTGAATCCAATCCTAGAGCAGGGAATGAGAGGGTACAAAGCAAAATCCAGGTATTTTTCCTCCTCTCTTTCCAAAGGAATGATGTTCCCTGGCACTGCTGTGTGGTCCATGCTCCATTTGTTGAGCTGCAGAAGAATTCCAGAGCTTCCCAGAATGGATTGTCCACTCAACTTTCCAGCTGGAATTGTGGAATGTCCATTGTGGAATTGTGCTGAAAGCAGTTATTCCCCGAATTTTCAGGGATAAATGGAAGCAGAATCCCATCAGCTGCTTTTGGTTGCCGCTTCCAGTTTTATTTTGTTCAGATATTCCAGAATCCAGTTTTTTTGCTGGATCCACAGTTTCACAGGACACAAATATTCCCCTTCCCACTCCTCGGAATAATTAAACCACCCTTAAATTGATTTATAAATAAAAGGCAGAACTTGAGTGGAGCTCCGAGGAGTTGGTGTCCAAGATGTGTCTAAATCATGGAATGGTTTGGGATGGAAGGGACATAAAGGTCATAAAATTCCACCCTCTGCCATGGGCAGGGACAACTTCCACTATCTCAGGTTTCTCCAGCCTGGCCTTGGACACTTCCAGGGATCCAGGGGCAGCCACAGCTCCTCTGGGAATTCTGTTCTTGTCTCTCCCCACCCTCCCAGCCAGGAATTCTTCCCAATATCCATCTTTAACCTCTCCTCTCTTAGTTTAAAAGAGTTTTGGGAGTGGTTTTGCTGGAAAAGGCTGTTTCATCCGCAAAAGGATGTTCCGACAAGGAGCAGAATTCCTGCAGGGAATGCATGGAGCCAAAATAACTGGGCAAGAAGCAAGGATGGATCAGTGATGTGAGGAAAAATTCCAATTTATAAAATATTCCGATTTTTCCCATCCATCCGGGTGCCTTTCTTCTTCGCTGCTCTTTTTTCCCCATAGCTCTGCATTCCTTTGATTTTTTTTTTCCCTCTCTTTTTGAAGGAATTGTCCAACAAAAAGATCAGCTCCCACTCGAGTGCTCGGCCTCAAAGAGCAGCATTTGGATTTTGGGCACAAGGAAATCATTCCTGGCCATTTGTCAGGATATGAAATGCATCCCTGACCCCTCTGGAAAAGCCACAAAAAGCCATCTGCTCATATTTGTCCTTTTTCTTCCTACTACAATCTTGAATTTTGTGTTTTTATTCTGTTTTTTTTTAAGGAATCACAGCCTGGGGATGCTCGGGGCAGGGGAAGAAGAAACTCTGGGTGAAGCTTCACCTGTGGAATTGTCCACAGGGGAATTTAATTCATCAAGGAAGGGGGGAAAATAATCTTGGAATCATTTCCTGCTGCTGCTGAGCCCAGGGAAAAGTTAAGAGATGCCATCGTGGCACGGAATATGTGTGAGGAAAAGGAGGAATTGTGGATTTTTTGTGGATATCTTTACTCAGAGGGTGCTGAGGCCCTGGCACAGATTCCCAGAGCAGTTGTGGCTGCTCCTGGATCCCTGGAAGTGTCCAAGGCCAGGTTGGAAGGGGCTTGGATCAACCTGGGACAGTGGAAGGTGTGGAATGGGTTGGGATTTAAGGTCTCTTCCATCCCGAACCATTCCAAGATTCCCTGACTTTCAGGGACCACTCGAGCTTCCTTTTCCTGAGGCGTTTGCAATAAAAAATGTGGAATACAACTTTTCCAGCCCAACTCACCCCGGTTTTTCCTGGTTTTCCTAAAGATTTGGGCAACTCTTCCTTCTGTGCTGCTGAAGTAGAAATTCTTGAAAGAATCATGGATGTCTAAAGAGATTTTATTTGTTGTTTTTCCTTGTAGTTTTGTTGATTTGTGATTTTTAAAGTTGTGTTAAGATCAAGCTTAACTTAAACTCCTCCTGTAACCGATTCTCGGCTTTGAGGCCGATGCTTATCCTTATGGAATGACTTAAATTCCCAGTTTACCATTCCCACTGTATTTGTGGAAGATTTTTATGAAATGGGATATAAAAAGTCCTTATTTGAACAAACAACACTTTCCTGAGCACGTTTTGGAGCATCCAGGGCATAAAAAAGGAATAATTCAAGAAATGGAAGGCACTCAGAAGTGCTAAAAGCTGTTTTTTAGGGGCCGGATAAATACTTTGAGATTTTTATTGGCAGCAAAATCATCATTTTGGGATACTTGGGATTCGTCTGATGGTAAAAGCAGAAAGAGTCTCGTGAGCTTTTATTAGGACAAGATCAATCTGAAAAAATATTGGAAGTGAAGGGAATATATCCATATCTTATCCGGAATTTCCTGGGTCTAAAGGAATTGTCAGCATCTTTTCAAATCCCCTCAAATGCAAATTTGTGCCTTCGGGGCAATAAAAATAAAATGTGGTAATGGAGCCATCCACTTTTACAGAGTTATTTACAGAGATTGGGTGAAAGCCTTTTTGTTACCTTTCATCAGGACAAATGGGAGGCGTTGGAAGGCTCAGACCGTGGGAAGATTTGCAGAAAAGTTCTTTAATTCCTGGGATATTGGAAGGTTTTTATCTGGGAATGAGAAGTAGGAACGCTTTTGCTGGATGAGACTCTTACTCTGGTTTTAAAGAGGAGGAAATTCATCTCTTTATTCACATTTCACACCTGAGGCAGCAGGAGTGAGCTCTTTTTATCAATTTGTTGTATTTTATTTACTGTTTCCATCCAGATTTGTGTTTTATTCCGACATAAAGTGGGATCAAACCCATGGAATGCTGTCGATATAAGGAATTAACCACAGGGTTTTATGGGATTCATTTAGTCTGAAGGTCATGGTGATTGTGGCTTTTTTTTTTTTGGTGGGTTTCTAGCCAGGAAAAAGGGCAAAAGGTTGGCAAAATCCTACCTGGAATTATTTTCTAGATTATGTGGGGTGGCAGGGACACCTCCCACTGTCTCAGGCTGCTCCAAGCCCCATCCAGCCTGGCCTTGGACCCTTCCAGGGATCCAGGGGCAGCCACAGATTCTCTGGGAATTCCAGCCCAGCCCCTCCTCACCCTCCCAGCCAGGAATTCCTTCCCAATATCCCATCCATCCCTGCCCTCTGACAGTGGGAAGCCATTCCCTGTGTCCTCTCCCTCCATCCCTTGTCCCCAGTCCCTCTCCAGCTCTCCTGGAGCCCCTTTAGGTCTTGGAAGGGGCTCTGAGCTCTCCCTGGATCCTTCTCTTCTCCAGGTGAACATTCCCAGCTCTCCCAGTTTGAGTGAACTGCAGCCACCCTGAGCTCCTGCAGCAGCTTTGAAGGAAAATCTCCCAGACTGGGAACACTGGGATTGTTTCCAGTACTAAATGCCCACAAAATCCCCACCACAGAGAATCAAACACTTCCAGGGACAGCCACAGCTGCTCTGGGAATTCCAGCCCAGCCCCTCCTCACCCTCCCAGCCAGGAATTCCTTCCCAATATCCCATCCATCCCTGCCCTCTGGCAGTGGGAAGCCATTCCCTGTGTCCTCTCCCTCCATCCCTTGTCCCAAGTCCTTCCATCTTTTTCCTTTCTGCTTCTCACAGCTCCAAGCCCCGAGCGAGGCTCCACCAACATCACCCCGATTCCTGCAGAAAGAATTCCTGGAGTCCATTGGGACAAATTCCATCTCAAAATGATGAAGTGGAATTCCTCTTATCCCCAGCTTTTGAATTTTGCTGCCTGCTGCCCTTGGAACCCTTAGGGTGGATTGTGGGGTAACTCAGGGGTGGAACAAGGGATGGTTCCAGCAGCTCCACTCACATTTTTCCACCCTCTTTTGTCCATTTTCGGCACAGTGAAAGGAATGAGAGACTTGTCTTTACAAACAAGCCCTGGGCCTGCTGGTAGATGGAATTAGCACTGAGAGCTAAGAGGAAACAATGGGAAGGATTCCATTGATTGATGAATGGAAAAGAGATTTGCCTCCACAGGCAGACTGTAGGTCTACTGATAAATGAAACTTGATATTGAGAAACGAAAGAAACAATGGGAAAACCGCAAAATTCAATAAAAACTAAAAATACAGGGGGGTTATACATTAGAAGGGAACCTTAGGCGATTTGGGAACTCTGGACCTCTCGAGTACCTCAGCCAGTGGGGAAAGAGAGGGAAATGTGGCCAAGAATCAGGATAAAAAGGAGGCTGCGACCTCCAAAAATGTGAGAGACCCCAGCGGAATGCACCATGGCCTCTCCCATTATTTGAATAAAGTAATGGGACTCCTCTGTCTCCTTTTTGGACATAAACCTCTGGTGTTGGTGGATTAATTTTCCTAACAACAGGAAAAACGAGGTCAGATATTCCCATCTGGAAAACGAGGCGGATTTGTGCCGGGAAGGAATAACAACGTGGCAGTGCCAAGTTTTAGTTTGTGGTGCCTGGAATTGCTCTTTGTGGAGTCATCCCAGCTTGGCTTGGGGGAGTTTGGGCTGCAGGAGAAGGGTTTTTCCAGCCTCCAGTTCTGGAATGAGGAATTGGATGCAGGAGGAGGGGAATATTCCTGCTCCCTCTCTCTCCCTCTTTTTAATGAGATGGAATCAAACGTGGGAAATAAAGAGTGGATTTAAGCCCTGTTTGGATGAGACCAAACAGGAGCCATCAAAACTCTGCTCAAATCCAGCTCCCGTGGAAAAGAAAGGATCTGGAATGGGATAATGACATCATCCATGCTCTTCCCAAATCATCCCACAGAATGTGCTTTGTGTCCGTGCACTGAGGGTTTCATTGTCCATGTGGAGGCCTCACGTTTCCTCTTTTCCAGGGATTTTTTCTGGTGAAATGGTCCGTAAAATTTAGGGATTTTCCAGGAGGATTTTCTTGGAGGAAGAAGCCAGGCTTGGAAATTCAGATGTGATGTCATATCCTGGGAGAGAGGATGAGGATGGGATGAGGATGCCAAAAAATAGGAATTACTGAAAATAAGGAAGAGGAAAAATGAGTTCAGGGCTTGGCAATGTGGAGGGAGGAGCTGTGCAGGTTTCTGGCTGTACCTGGCAGGGAATTTGAGAGACCTGCCTGTGGCAAATCCCATGGGAAGCTGGGATTTGCAGCTCTGGAAAACCAAAGAGCTGCAGAAGGATCCCAAGAAGCAGCAAACTGGGAGCATTGAAAGCTACCCGTGCCAGTTATTTAGGATTTTTCTACTTAAAAACATGTGGAAAACCCGGATGATTGCCTGTAATCTCTTCACCAATCCTTAAAATTCAGGGTTTATGGAAAATTAGTCTGATTTCTACTTTTTAATTGAAAATTATTTTTATTTAAAATGAAAACAGGTATGGAACCTGTATGGTCATTCTAATATATGAAATATGAGAAATTGCTTTTTAAATTTTAAAAGGCAATATTAAAAAAAAGAAAAGTCCACAAGCTTTTGATTGTTCTAATTAAAATCCATTAAAATTAAATGGGATTAAAATCCTTTATTAAAATTAAACTTGAAAATAAAATTATTTCGAGGCCTTTCCTTTTTCTTCCAACCTTAGGACTTCAAAAATGCAAACCATGGGATCACTAAGGTTGGAAAAGTCTCTGAATCCAACCATTCCCCAGCATTCCAAGGCCACCGCTCCCCAATGTCCCCAAGTGCCACATCCACAGGGATTTGAAATCCCTCCAGGAATGGTGATTCCATCCCTGATTATCCCAATGAGCAGAGTAAAGGAAAAACTTGGGCCAGCTTAAGAACCCTGCTCGTGGGTTTGAAAGTAAATTCCCTCAAAACCTCAGCCCAAGCCAAGATTATTCATAAATTCTCTGCTTTCATGCTCCTAAAGCCCAGAACTCGGCTTTTCCTTGAAGATAAATTCCAATTATTGCAATTCCTGCTTTTTTCCCCCACTCAATAACCTGCAATCTGTTATCCAATAACGCTCCGGGCTGACTGAATAATTCATTCCCATCTTTCTCCTAATGCTGGGAGCCTTTGGAATGGGCTGATTCCCATCTCCTGCTCCAGCCATTATGGTATCATTGAAACCCACCCAGCCTTCGTGAGAGCTCTGTGCTTCCCGAAGGATTCCAATGAGGAGAGGGAAATGCATTCCTGAAATTTTTAGCCAGGAATTCCAAATCGAAGGAAAGCAGTGGATTGGCATCTTTGAGATTAAAACCCTTCATTAGTTCAGGTGAAGTTCATTTTGGGGCAGAGAGTGCAGGATCATTCACATCCCAAGGATTTATCGGTGTTTTTCTTGGAGACTTGACCCTAATTATTGATTTTTCCTTGTTTTTACCTCACACTTCAGCAGAAAATTAAAGGGAATTACAGAAATGGGCTGTTTCCCCCAGTATTCCATATGAATTCCCGATTTTAGAGTTCTCTTTGTCTCTCCACGTGATTCCTCATCAGCTGGAGCACAGGAATCTCCTGGATATTGGAAACATGGAAAATGTCTGTAAATCAGGAGTCCGATCAACTCTTAGCATCCATCAGGGAACAGAGATTTCCCTAAGTGGTAAATGTTGGATCCAATATTGGACATCTCCATCCTGAGCCTCTCCCATCCTGGAATTCCGGGGGCGTTATGGGAATTGAAGGTCTCATCCAGCTCCCTTTGCTGTTTGCTCCTGGAACGAGTGATCCTGAGCCGATTTCATCCGGGACTGAATTCCATTGAAGCCTATTCCATAAATATTTCCACAACAAATTTCCTCCTGGATAGCAGGAGCACCTATAATCTGCAATCAGAACGGCCTAAAAAATGTTAATTTTTTAGTTCACTCCTGTTTTCTCCACAGAAAACCTTGGAAACTTCGGTTTCCTGGTAATTTTTCCTGTTTTGTGACAACTCCAACAAAAGGATAAAGTCAAAATCTCCCTGTTCCTGACCCAGCTGGGTTTAAACAAAACAAGAAATTCAGTTTTTCTCTGTGTTCTCTGCAGGCCTCAGTTGTGTGAGTGTCGCTGTGGGAGGTGAAAATCAGATTATTGTTATTTTCTTGTAGCGAAACCAAGGAGTTTTCACTGAGAGAGAAACAAAACCCGGTTTGTGGCTTGTGGTGAAAATGAAATTGAAAAGAAAAGCAAATCTAAAAATGAAAAGTTTATCTTCTGCTGAGGGGGGGTTGGAGTTTGGATTTTGGCACCTTTTTGGTGTGGGAAATGAGGACAGTTTATAATGCAGAATTTTCCTTGGAATGTTGTTTACTTCAAAAGCCGTATTTTCATCGGAGAACGGAGTTGGATGGTAAATCCTGGCTCCTGGAGAGGGAATTTTTACAGGGGTGTGGAGTGAGAGGAGAAGGGGGAATGGTCTTAAATTGAAAAGGGTTAGGGTTAGATGGGATATTGGGAAGGAATTCCTGGCTGTGAGGATGGGGAAGGACTGGAACAGAATTCCTGGAGAAGCTGTGGCTGCCCCAGGATCCCTGGAAGTGTCCAAGACAGGGTTGGACATTGAGGCTTGGAGCAGCCTGGGATAGTGGGAAGTGTCTCTGCCCGTGGGGTGGCACTGGATGGGATTCAAATTCCCTTCCAACCCCAAAATTATGGAATTCTGTGAAGTTTGGTGCTGAGCTCCAGGTCCCAGCCCTGCAGGATGCTCTGGAAGGTTTAGGGATGGACATTTCTCCAAACCTATAATTTTGGGAAGAGGAGCAGCTCCATGTGTTTGTATCCCAGCCTTGGAGACAATCCCTTGCTCAAGGCTCGTGAGGAGGAGGAGGAGGAGGAAGAGGAGGAGGAATTTGGAAGAGGGAGCTTGGCCTCCAGAAGAACCCCAGGAGACGATTCCTTCTCTTCTGAAATCCAAGGAAAATGGAGAAGTGTCCGGATGAGACAATTCCTTCCCTTCATGCACGATCAGAACACCAGGAACTCTTTTTGTCCCCTGAGCAGCTCTTTCCTTGTGCTCCCCCCAAAATTCCAAATGAATCCCATAACCAGGGCCATTAAAATAATTTTTATCCAGGATAATAAACAAATCAAACAATTGAACATCTCCAGGGTTAATCCCTCAGGGTGTCCCCTTCCCAAGGATGCCTTTAAGGACGCTCAGGATCCACAGTTGCCCTTGGAAAACCCCGGCTCGGTTGGATTCTCCAGGAAAAGCATCACGTCCCTGAAATATTTAAGTTATTTAAAGAAGTGCAGGGACACATTCCCTGCTCCGTGTCCTACTTGATGTGGCATCAGTGTCTCAGTCACCTCGTGCTCCATGAATAATGGAATTTGGGATTCTGCCATGTTTACAGGGATAAAAGCACGGCATTAAGTGGGGCTGTTTGTCCCCTGTCCTTTGGGAATGCTCCCACAGCCACCAACTCTTCCCGGAGATGCTTTGGAGCCTGGCATGACCTGTGTGTTGGAAGTGGATTTTCCCAAATGGAATAAGTGTTTCCTTGCTTTTTTTCTGGTTACAAGTGGTTTAAGTGATGCAACGAGGGAGCTGGGCTAATTCCATGGACTTTGGCAGCTGGCAGGGGATCAGACACTAGGAATGGAGTTGTCCGGAAACACAGCATGGGCTGGAAGTTGTTTTTCCAAACTGGTGAGTATCTGGGGCTTTGGAAAATGGGAATGTGAGCAGCAGGTTGAGGGAAGGGATTCTCTCTCTCTGCTCTGCTCTTTGGAGATCCCACCTGGAATATCGCGGACAGGTGTGGTGTCCCTAAGAAAGGGACATGGAATTGTTGGAGCAAGTCCAGAGGAAACCACGGAGTTGATAAAGGGACTGGAGAACCTCCCCTATGGAGCTGGGCTGGGAGAGCTGGGAATGTTCAGCCTGGAGAGGAGAAGGTTGAGTGGAGACATTCCAGGGGCTCCAGGGAACTGGAGTGGGACAATTCCTCAGGAACTGGTGACAGGACACAGGGAATGGGTTCAAACTGAAAAAGGAGAAATTTAGGTGGGATATTGGGAAGGAATTCCTGGCTGAGACGGTGGAGAGGGGCTGGGATGGAATTGCCAGAGAAGCTGTGGCTGCCCCTGGATCCCTGGCAGTGTCCAAGGCCAGGTTGGACAGGGCTTGGAGCCACCTGGGGTAGTGGGAGGTGTCCTTGTCCATGACATGGGACATGGATTTGCCATGGATGAGCAAACAGAAACATTGGAAATGGCAGGCTTTAAAGACATAGAAGACATATTTTTGAAGGATGGGTGGTTCAGGGATGCAGAAATCCCTGGAATATCTGTGGGGTCAGAATCGCTGCTCTGCAGTGCTCCCACGACCAAAATCTGTGGCTTTTCCATGGTGACAACGAGAGGGAACTCTGTGTTCAGCAGAAGATCAGGGGTTTGGGACATCGTGTCAGACAGATCAGACAGACTGGAGACAAAAAACTCCCTGGATTTCCAACCTGGACACTTCAGGTCCCAGAACAAATTTAGCCACATCTGCAGCTCCTGGCTGGGTGTCCTGAACTCTCCCTGATGTGGTGGTGGCACTGCTTGACCCCTGGGAGCAGGAGGGCAGGGAAAGATGAACACAGAGCTGAGAAAATCCACAAAAATAACCCCAAAGGCCCAAACTTCAGGCACAAACCCCATGGAAACAGAGCACGGGCTCAGGGAGCACCAAGCACCAGCAGGGAGGAAACTTCACGGGGAGATGCTGACAGGACAAAGGGGAACATTTTTAAGTGAAAGAAGGAAGATTTAGACAGGATATTGGGAAGGAATTCCTGGCTGGGAGGGTGAGGAGGGCCTGGAAGAAGCTGTGGCTGCCCCTGGATCCCTGGAAGTGTCCAAGGCCAGGTTGGATGGGGCTCGGAGCAGCCAGGGATAGTGGAATCTGTCCCTGCCCATGGAAAAATTTGCTCTTTAAAACCCCTTCCATCCCAAACCATTCCATGATTCTCCTGAGCCAGGATGACTCCAGGATTATTTTCCCACTGAGGAAAGGATTTCGCCGTTGCGCGTGGATATGGGAACCTAAAATCAGCTGAAATCCTCGTGCAGCCCCGCTCAGCTCTAGTTTGGGGTGTGGTTTATGGTAATTAAACATTTAAATTGGTGCCTCCCCTCCATGGCTTGAAAAGTGCCTGACCCTGCTGCTCTTCCTGGCTGGAATCTTGGATTTGCTCCTGAAGATGTGGAAAATATCCCCAAAATGCTGCACTTTGCTAAGAGGCTGCCAAGCACCACCTCCCTGGGAGTGAAAAGCTGAATCATTCCAGAAACTGCTGGCTTGGAACCTGCTCCAGAGGCTCATTAATTAAAAACAAAAGCTGGGAATAACTCGAGCCCCTGAGGATTTTTTTCCTCTCACAACCCCCCATGTTGATCTCTTAATTCCTCTGGAGATGAGTAACGCAACAAGGAACTTGAGTTTGGATTTCTCCCACAGCCAGTACATCCAGCTGGGTTTATTCCATGGTAATAAATGGAGGAAAAATGGAGAAATGGGAGTGGAGAAGAGGAATTGCTGTCGTGGTTGGGTGTTGGGAACTCTGAAATACGATTCTGGGTTTGATGTTTTGTTTTCTCACAAGGACCCTGCTTCCCTGTGTGCATCCAGGAGTGGCAGAGCACGGAAAGCGTGGGAAGCAGGGCTTGGATTTAACTCCAACTGGGAAGTGGGGACTTCATGGAAGTGCTGCAGGGAATAACCACGGATTGCTGAGTTCCTGCCTCTCACCTGAGAGAAAGGGCACGGCAGAATTTCCTGCCCTGGATCAACAGGAGTAACAAGGGCTGATTCCAGCAGCGAGAAGGATTCCATGGATTAAAATGATATGGGGTCGTGGGAAGGGGTTCGGGGGCTCGTTGTGGCTCCTTGCAAGGCAACAACTTCAGTTGCTGAAACAAGGACAGGAATAAATTCAGAGGAGATGCTGGTGAGAGGTCTGGAGCTGCTGGAGCGCATCCAAAGGAATCCATGGAGATGTTCCCAGGGCTGGAGCTGATCTGGAGCCAGGCTGGGACAGCTGGGAATGCTCACCTGGAGAAGGGAAGGATCCAGGGAGAGCTCAGAGCCCCTTGCAGGGCCTAAAGGAGCTCCAGGAGAGCTGGAGAGGGACTGGGGACAAGGGATGGAGGGACAGGACACAGGGAATGGCTTCCNGGGATAGTGGAGATGTCCCTGCCCATGGAATGGGATGGGATTTAAAGTCCCTTCCAACCCAAACGATTCTGGGATTCTGTGATTCCCTGAACCACAGCCCACTTTCTGGCAGCTGTATCTAATTTTGAATTTCTTTATTTTAAGATTAAATATATCCGAATTAAGGTTCGTGAACACTTCAGGAAAGCAGAATTCTGTTGGATTATTGGAAAACAAAAACCATTCCCACCAAGGAGGACCTGAGCAAGGCACAGCCAAAGCTGCTGAGCCAACTGGGAGACTGAAGCCATCTTTTTTTGGGAGCTGGTGGATGAGTGGAAAGATGTTCCTCCTGGTCTGGATATTCCCTAATGACCCCAATGCTGATCCTTGCATTTGCCATGAGAATAATTAACCCTTCTCCTCCTGATTCCGTGTTGATTTGTTCCTGATGGGAATAAATTGTCATTATTCCTGTGACCGAGCATCAGGGATATCTTGGAGGATCAGTACAAGATTATCCAGTGCCACCTCTATTCCCTGACTTCCAGTGGGAAAAATTCCTGCCAATCCATTCCCTCTGCTCGTGGCTGGAGCTTTTGTGGCTCCCAAACTCCTTCCCTTGTTTTGGCGCTGGTTGTTAAAATTAATGGAAGGGAGGAGGGGTTTGGTCACTCCTTGCTGCGTTTCCTGCCTGGATTGGACCTCCCTGCATCCTTGGGATGTTCCAAGGGTGGGAAAACCAGGAATGAGCTGCATGGACACAGCACTGAGCACACCCAGCAGCCCCCGGGGATGCAGAGTTGTTGCACTGGTTGGACTGGGGCAGATTGGGAACAGCCACCATCGGAGCAAGATGGATGAGGGAATTTCGGGAAGCAGCACAGGGCATTCCATGGGAAATATCCTCTCATCCTGAATGAGGGCAGTTGTTTTGGCCGTGTCCTGGCAGGAATTTAGATCAATTTTGCTCCCACCGAGCAGGACCACCCAACATCAATCACTGCAGTGTGGCTGTGCCAGGGCATGGCCTCTCTGGCAGCACTTAACGAGTTTCCTGTGCTAATTAATCACCTTTATCAAACATAATTGCCCTTTGCACTCTGCCTCTGTCTGGCTTCCTTTTCCCCAAATTTTTCTAATAATTCCTGTGGCTCAGGATGTTGCTGGCTGGATTTGAGGAGCACAGTGACCTGTGCAGGTAAGAGCTGCTCACCTGGGCTGGTTTAGCAGTGTTTTAATCAGCGATAAATTCCCTTTTCTGCTCTGATTGATGTCTGCCTGCGGCTTCTGTCTGCTTTTCCAAGGGGAAAATGATTCTTCTTCCTCTGGAAGTTTTGAATCTGTAGCAGCTCCAGCTACAACAGCACAGGAAATATTTTAACCACCAAAAACCACCTGAAAACACAGGGAATGAGGTCCTGGAAAACGGATTTCTTCTGCTCTGGGAATGCAGCCCCAGCCCCAAGTTGGGCTCAGGGCTCTGCCTAAATTCTGGTTGGAAATTCAACTCTGCAATAAAACTGGAAGGGAATATAAAGAGCTTTAATGATGAGCACGGAGGATGGGAAACAACGGAGATTCCGGAGGCACTGGAGGGAGCTCGGCAGGCAGAGGAGACAATGGGAAGATTGATAGAACATTGAACCCACCAGAGATGGAAATAATCCCAGAATTCCGGGATGGTCAGGCTGGAATGGATCACAGTGGGGCATCTGGTCCCACTCCCTGCTCCAGCACAGGATTGTGTCCAGAGGGCTCTGGAATATCCTCAGGGAGGAGACTCCACCCTTTCTCTGGGATCTGGTCAATGCCCAGGGAGGAAGTTCTGCCTCCAGTGTGGGGGAATTCTTGGGATCAGCTCCTTCCCTTTCCTCTGGTGCCGTTCCTGGCCCCATGGAGCAGAGCCAGGGACGAGATCCCATTATCCCAGCACTGCCAATGCCACCACTGCCCATGTCCCCGAGTGCCATTTGTTGTGTTAAATCCAACAAAAATTCGTTGTGGAGACCCAACCTGTGTTACTCCTGAGGGGAGTGGGGACAAGTCTTTTCCTTTTAAAAAGCTCTGAGATTCCAGCAGAGCTCCCAAAATATTTTCCTGACAGAACGGCTCCTGGTAGAGGTAGTTCAGAGGGTTTGCTGCTGAAATAAAACCCCAAGGCCAGCAGCCGGTAATTAGAGATAAGCAAACAGTGGGAATAAAAATCTCTTCAATCATCCCACACTGAGCACGAGGAAATGCGGGAATATAAACAACCCAGGCATTCCCTGGAGTTGCAGACTCCGTGTTCCCGGGAATTCACTGAAGGTGCCGCTCTCCCTGGGCTGCTCCATTGGATCGTGGTTAATTTACACCATTTTTTTGGGAATTACAGAAACACACCCTGTATTTTTTCCACGCTTACAAGGATGAAATATTCCCCTCTGGAAAATTAGGGAAGCGTTGCCTTTGTCCCTTCGAAATGAATTTGTTATTCCAGATGTTTCTGATGTCATGCAACCCCAGAAGGGTTTGGAAGGGACTTCTACAGGTCATTTAGTCCAAGTCTCCCTTAAAAATCTCATTTTTAAGTCCATTTCTGGATTTGAAAGGAATTTTGGGATCTCTTACCATACCTGGACCTGCTCGAAAAACCAGTGGTTGTGGCACTTCATGATATGGATTAATGGTACTTGTTTGAAGGTTGGATTGATGATTTGGAATCTTTTCCAGCCTTAATGGTTCCATGATTTTTCCTGGGAGGGAATTATCAATTCAGCATTTTTAAGACCTGTTGCCTTGCCCAGAAAACCTGAGGAAAAAGGGCTTTTCCTACAGATCCTACGGTAACAGGAAAACCTTTCCCGCTTTGGGGAACCAGGGGGTGGCTTTGGACAAGACAGTGTTTTCTCCCGTTAATTCCCGCCATTCCCATGTATTTTTGGGATGGTCATGGCACATGTGGGCATTAGTTGGGTTGGATGGGATCCCGGGGTGTCCATTCATCCCAGATACCACCGGAGATGCTGGAAATGGGAAGCGATGAGAATGAATTCACTCCTGTTAAGGACTTAAAAATCATGGAATTGTTAAAGTTGAAAAAGACCTTTAGCGTCATCAACCGGCATCAAAACTAAACCAAATCCTCAAGTGCCACATCCAGACATTTTTTGGACACTTCCAGGGATGGGGATTCCATCACTGCTGTTCCATCTCCATGCTTTCCATGGAGAAATTTTTCCTCATATCCAAACTAACCCTGCCCTGGTGTCACTTGAGGCCATTTCACTCAGGACAGTTCATCTTCAGCAGAGAACCCTTTTTTCCAGGGATTTGCCAGGATGGCATCCACAGGGCTTGGAAATCTGGTGGGAATTCAGTATTTGGAGATTTGTTAGAGCAGATCTGCAAGGAAATTGATCAATAGATAGAAATTGATTGATTGATTGATTACCCTCATTGATAACAGTGAGTATCTGATTTATAGTTTGTATTTATTTGTGCCAGATTTCAGAATGTCTTTAAAATTGAAGAAGAATCTTTTTTTTAATTGCATTTTGGTTAAATTTGAGCTGCTTGTGGGCCATAATCAAGTCAAGGAATATGAATCAGAGAATCATGGAATGGTTTGGGTTGGATGAGACCTTAAAAATCATCCAGTTCCAATCCCCTACCTAAACTCCTTAAATTTTCCTCTGGAAGAAAAATTTCCAAGACTGTGAGATGCTCTTTGACTGAAACTAAACCCACTCCCAGGATTGGAGTATTTATCTCTTAAAATGCCATGATCTGGGTCTTAATAAGGTAAAAATAGAGAATTTTGATGAAGTCAGCATCTTAAACAATACAAATATTCCCAGACTGGAATAAGAAGCAGGATAATGTTTCATCCCGTGGATATCTAAGCTGACATCCTCTATTTACATCTGCTCTTAGCAACTCTGCCTGCACAGAGCTCAATAAATTCTGATTAAAATGGAGCTGCTGTTTTGGAAAATCAGTCTCTCACCAGCCTGGGAGAACTGGAGAGTTCTTCTCTCTCCCTGCTTGGATGCTCTTCCATCAAAAGCGGGAACGTTGCTCTCTATTTCAGTTTTTCTGCGATTTTCCAGCTCCGAATTTCTTGGCCAGGAGACAAAATCCTGCTTTGCCTGCTGGGTGTCTGCAGTGTGAGGTGGGGGTGATTGAGGGAGGGAACAATATTTGAGGAATCTGTCATCGGAATTGGGATGGGCGCAAAAGGAGGGATTAATCCTGGTTTAGAGGAAAAACTGGTCCCACCCCTGCCAAGGGCAGGGACACCTTCCACTGTCCCAGGTGGCTCCAAGCCCTGTCCAACCTGGCCCTGGACACTTCCAGGGATCCAGGGGCAGCCACAGCTTCTCTGGGAATCTGTGCCAGAGGCTCCCCACCCTCCCAGCCAGGAATTTCTTCCCAGTATCCAACCTGAATTTCCCCCTTGTCCTGTCACTCCAGTTCCTGATGAATTGTCCCTCTCCAGTTCCCTGTACACTCTTCAGATCCTGGAAGGAGCTGTGAGGTCTCCACTCAACCTTCTCCTCTCCAGGCTGAATATTCTGAGCTCTCTCAGCCTGGCTCCATAGAGGAAGTGCTCCAGTCCCTTCTGCATCTTTGTGGCCTCCTCTGGATTTGTTCCAGCAGTTCCATGTCCTTCTTTTTTTGGGGACACCACAACTGTCCATGATATTCCAGGTGGGATCTCATGAGAGCAGAGGAGAGGGGCAGAATCAGGCTCATCCAGGTCAATCCAGCTGATCCAGTTACTTCTCCTTGCCTGCCTCTTTACCCATGAAGAACTGAGGAAGATAGAGGGCCAATTCCCAAAAAAACCCCTGCAGGAATTCCTGCATGGACTGGGAGCTGTGGCAGCAGAGGTTTGTCCTCCCCACGAGGGCCGTGCTTACACTGCGATCCCAGGGAAAGTCACTCATGGAATATTGGGAGTCTGACTCCAGCACCAAGATCCCTGATGGTTTAATAAGAATTCCTGGTGATGCTTCTCCGTCTCTTTCATGGCTCTGACACAGTGCCTCAGGCAGGATGGATTACACGGGCTCCCCTTTCCAAGAGGGAATTGCACTGGGAATACGGATGAGTCAGCGGAGCATCCCACTTCATCATCAAACTGATGCTTAAAACTCCAACCTCAAACTCCCTGAGCCTGTCTTTTTCCATGAGCTGAAGTACAGGATGCTGCTGTTACCTCCTGGAATGGCTGACACCTCATCCTTCATGGAAAATCAGATTCAATAAATTCACGGCTGTGTTGCTTCCGTGGGGAAGCTCCGTATCCTTCACATAATCACACGGAGCCACCAGGGATGAGCAACACCTTTTATACACTCCTTTCCCTGAGATCTGTGAGTATATCCCAAATAAATCTTGGGAGAAGGTTCCATTTTTCTTCCGTGGGGTCGATACTCGGCTCGCAGGGAGTTGATCCATCTGTTTATTTTCCTCATCCCTTTGCAGGATGGATGGAGCACAAGGCTGGGAAAGGGATGCTGTTATTTCCTCTTATCTCAGCCTGTGATTTTTGAAAGAGGCTGACACAAAGTTTAATAAATATTCGGATAAAAGAGAAGTGAAATATTCTCCGGAAAGCTTTTGAATGGAGGAAAGAAAAAAGCAGGGAAAAATCCAAGATATTTCTGATTTTGAGCAGGGCTTTTTTAGAAGAGATGGGATGACTCTTCCGGGATTAAAATACCAGGAATGGGCTTGGAGCAACCTGATCTATGGAAGGTGTCCTTGCCCATGGCAGGGGTGGGACAGGATGGGATTTAAGGTCCCTTCCCAAATATTCTGGGATTCCATAACACAGAGAGCAAAGGGAATTGGAATGTGTCAGGGCAGCAAAACACAGCTTTATCTCAGGAATGGGATACTGGGATTTATTGGGACAACTTCATAAGTTCCTGGGATTTATTAAAAAGTTTTTCTCCATAGCAGGGGGGTGAACTCCAGTCTTTTATTTTTGCTTTATCTTTTATCTTTGCTTTTTATCCCGGGGATGCCGATGATAATTTAGCGAGGAATTCAATCATTCTTTCTGTCATTCATTTGTACACAATGGGCCCAGAAATGACCACTGCCCATGGCAAATGGCTACTAAAATGACCACTGCCCGTGGCAGCTCCCTCATCCCTTCACAGGCTTTTTCCAAAGGACAGAGGACATTTGGAATCGTGGAGGAAAGGTTGGTTTTAAGGCCAGTCTGAGCTCTGGTCTGGTGACAAGGTGGTGATCAGTCAAAGGTTGGACTTTATGATCTTGGAGGTCTTTTCCAACCTAAATGATTCCGTGAGGGAAAAAAATACAACAGTTCCAGAAGAAAATTCTGGGAACTGGAAAACCAAAAAGCATCTGAGTGTGAAGAATGAGTCTGGAGAGAGATTTCCAGTTTGATCCTGCTGCTGGGATTGTCCCTTCCTTCCTTTCGGTTCCAGGAATCCCCAGTGGCTTCTCAGGTTGAGGTGATCCACAACCTCCTCCCAGGCTGTGGGAATGCTCCTTGCCTTGGGATTTGTTCCCAGGATGGGCACCTTTCCTTCCCCTTTGGGTATTTCTTCCATTGCATCCATCTGTGTCCCTCATAATCCTGCCAGATGCTCCCCAGACACACCAGGAGCATCTCCAAAATCCCAGCAGAGAATCATGGAATGCTTTGTGTTGGAAAGGACATTGAACACACCAGGAGCATCTCCAAATCCCAACACGGAATCATGAAATACTTTGGGTTGGAAGGCACTTTAGACATGCCAGGAGCATCTCCAAATCCCAGCATGGAATCATGGAATGGTTTCGGTTGGAAGCAACCCAAAATAGATGCTCCAACCCAAAGTTGGATGCTCCAACGAGGAGCATCTCCAAATCCCAACACGTAATCATGGAATGGTTTGGAATGGTTTGGGACATTAAAACTGATCTCATTCCAACCTCTGTTATTCCAGCAGAAAATAATTCCATGGCTCCTCACTCCAAGTTTGGTGGAGCAGTCAATGCCTCTTCCTGGAATTTGGCTCCTTCTTCTGCACGAGGTCAGTTTGAGACCATCTGGAGAGATTTAATCTTACGAAGCTTCTTTCAGGGAATTTCTGAGCCATCCGCTGCCTCCAGTGAGGGTATTCCAGAGCCTGGAATAAAAACTCAACCATTTGGAAAGAGCCAATTTCCCCCATTAATGTCGTTTTAACAAAGCTCCTGGTTCAAAATACCACTTTGATATTTGGAAGGCTTAAAAAGGAGCAGGGCACAGCTCAAGTTCAGGTCAGAAAACTGCAGAAGCTTGAACTCAATATTTTGGGGCTGAGGGGCTGCGTTTGTTAAAAAACCCCACAACTCAACCCCCCCAAACCTTAAATAAATTCAATATCAGAAGTGGTTTGGGACTAAAATGGTTAAAAATTAGAATTGCTTTGATTTCTGACAGAAAAATGCTCTGGGAAGAGGGGAATGAAGAGCCAGAAATATTTTGAAGAATGTTCTATGAGGTTTTAAACAGGAGATTGCTTTGAGTGCTGGTTCATGGGCCTGAGTGGCAACGATGTGTCAGAAAATTCAATTTAATTTCTGATTCTGAGAGCTTTCTCCAGAAAGTGCCCCCTGTCCAGTGAGATTATTGAATATTGGAAACCAGGCTGGGAAATGGTGCCCAGAAACTCTGTGGAGATGAAGGTGGATCAGCTGGGCAGGAAAAAGGATCATGGAATATCAAAGAAATCGCAGTCATGGAATAGTTGAGGTTGGTATGATCTTAAACTCATCCAGCTCCTGAGCAGGGACACCTCCCACTAGACCAGGGTGCTCCAAGCCTTGTCCAACCCAACCATTCTGGAATTCTGGGATTCTATGTTCTGAGAATCTGGAAAACACCAGCATGGTCCTGGAAATCCACGCGGAAACACCTCCCATGGCAGCTCTGGGAATCCAGGCACAACTCATCTTCCAGTCAATCCCGCTTCCGGAATCTGGCTCCTGGGATGGAGGAACGTGCACCTGAGGGTGTCTCTGTGCAGTGAGTGTGTCCTGAGGGCTGCCCTGGCAGGGAACGACCGCATTCCCTGCCTTTGATGCCGAGTAGTCCAGCAAACTCCGGCCGATCCCGAGGTTTGTCCATTATAATTCCCTGTGCCTTGTGTTGCCAAGGCGATGGATTTCAAAAGGCCAAATCTGTGCTGGCTTCTCAAAGGCTGAGTTGTTCCTTTTGATCTGCAAACCAGGGGCAACCACAGATCCAGGCCTGGCTTTTGTGTTCCCTTGTTTTATTCCCGTGTTACGGCCGGAATGATCTCGGCAGCTGAATTCCTTGGGATAAAAACTCAGCGTGGGATCTTGTCAGGGTGATGCCGAAGCCACTTTGGAACTGTTGAAGTAGTTTTGCAAAAAGACATTGAAATACCCAGCCTGTGAGTTCCTTGATACTTTCAAATTCACGGACTGAGTGATGGGATTGGGATGAGTCCCAAAGAATTGGTATCCATGGGCAGCCTTTGGAAAGGCCGTGGGATACAAACAACAGTTCTGGATCCGTGTAATTTATTGGGAGAATTCAGTTTGGGACCAGCAGGAGAACACAAGTGCAATTATTACACCTCCAACCTGAGTCAGGACCTGGCACAAGGAATGACTTGTGGATTCCCGGTTTTTCTTCCTGCTGGGATGGAAATTGGCTCACAGCTTCTTCCTTGGCCTTTTTGCCGACTCCTGAAGTGAAAGCTTTTAATCCTGGAAAACTCCTGACTCAGCTCTCACACCCCAGGGACCAGGCAAGTACTTGCACAGCACAGGGAGGGAATTCGAGCTTATCTTCCCTAAATTCTGCTTCCGTGGCTGTGGGAATACAAAACTCTGACACCTGGGGCTCGGATTTTGCAGCTATTTGTGTCAGACATATTTCACCTCTGAACAGCACAAGTGATGCTCAGAATTAAACAAAATAATTCTGCTTTTATGTTGCTCTTTGACTCCCTGAGTCTGGGCATTCCTGATCATTCCCATTTTGCCAGGCCCTCAGTGTTTTTTAGGGGAATGCTTGATTATTTTGGGATCCTGGAAGAAGGATTTCTCTTTTTCTGCAGATTTTTGGTCCTTTGGGAGTCATGCCAGTTGTTTATTTTCAGCAGAGAGCACTTTTATTTACCTATAGCCCTTTCCATTACCTGGTATGATCTGAAACAAGATGAAATTTTGGCAGCTTGACAAAATCTGACACCTCCAGCTCCCATCTGTGCCCTAAGCTGTGGAAAACACTGGGAATTCAATGGGAAAACATGGATTAAGTACCTTTATTTTGCATAGTTCTGGGCTGAGCTGGTGCACCCAGACAGCTCCTGCAGGGAGCTGGTGGATCACAGCTGGGACATTCCAGGCTGGGATCAAATATATATTTATATATATATTTGATATAAATTGGAGGTAAATAAATATATGTATTTATTCACCTCCAATAAATTAATTCCTATCTTCCAGCCTGGAGCAGGAGCCTGGAATTAGTTCTAGAAGTGCCATCGATGTGATTAATCCCCATCTGAGTGGGGCAGATGTTGCTGATATCCAACCTTTTGGAAAGCAGATCTTTCCCAGAATATCCTGAGCAGGAAGGATCATGGATTCCAACTCCTGACCTTTTCCCGCTGGGCTGGCACCAAACTGTTGGCACCTGATGCCATCCCTGAACATCTTCACGGGAAGCTCCGGCGTGGAGGAAGACGTCGGTGTCGGTTCTGGCACAAGGAACCTTGGCTGCTCCTGGAATTCTGCGGGATTCTACTGGGCCCTGACATGAGACAGGTAGGATAAACAACTGGGTTTTATGGATTTTATGGATTTTATGGATTTTATGGATTTCCCCCTGCCCCTGGTCTGGTGGGATGTGCCTCATGCTGGTGGCACCAGCTCCATCCTCACGGCATTCCTGGGTGGCTGAGCCCTCAGGTGCTCCCTGGAGTTCTTCCCTTTGCTGTCTGCATTTCTCTCCTCCTAAATTGTTGTTTTCCCACAGATTTGGAAGTGGGAATGTTGTTTTTTCCCCTCAGCTGCCGTGGGTAGTGCAGCTCTGCCTGTGCTGATTCTGGATTTTCCGTGTGCTGCTGTTTTTGTGGCTCAGCTTCGTTTCTTCTGTTCAGGTCTTCCTAAAACAACAGGAATGAGGGGCTGGAGCATGTCTAGAGAAGGGAAGAGGGCTGGGGAAGGGTCTGGAGCCCCAGGAGAGGCTGAGGGAGCTGGGAAAGGGGCTGAGGCTGGAGAAAAGGAGGCTCAGGGGGGACCTTGTGGCTCTGCACAACTCCCTGACAGGAGGGGGCAGCCGGGGGGGGTCGGGCTCTGCTCCCAGGGAACAGGGACAGGAGGAGAGGGAACGGCCTCAGGCTGGGCCAGGGGAGGCTCAGGTTGGATATTAGGGATTTTTTTTTCATGGAAAAGGGTGCCCAGGAAGGTGTTGGAGCCTCCCTCCTTGGAGGAGGGATTTCAAAGCCCTGTGGATGTGGCACTTGGGGACAGGGGTCAGAGGTGGCCTTGGTAGGGCTGGGGAATGATTGGACTCAAAGATCTTAAGAGTCTTTTCCTTCTTTAACACCTCTCTGGCAAATACAGAAGACAAAACCCTTGTTTTAGATAAAAAACACTGACCACGAACACTTGGACACTTCCAGGGATCCAGGGGCAGCCGCAGCTTCTCTGGGAATTTTATTCCAGGGCCTCCCCACCCTCCCAGCCAGGAATTCTTTCCCAATATCCAATTTAAACCTTTCCTCTTTTAATTTCCAACCATTCCTCTCTCAGCACTTTCTGTCCATATAAAAATTTGTTCTCCCTCCTTTTACTGGCTCATTTGAGGGAGCAGAAAGCTGCAAATGAGTGTTTGGATTTGCTGTGGGAACCTCCTGCAGTTTCCTGGGAATATTTACGGAGCAGGGACGAGATTTGGGCTGATCTCAGACACGTGGAGTGATCCCACAAGGAATGTTTGTACACTGTCTCCAGTCCTGAGCTCAGAATTAGCTGGAATTTTGGGAATTTCCACCACTCTGAGGTGGCCTGGCTGGGAACAGGGAATATTTTTTTGGAAGGAATGCCGTGGAAACCAGGCAATGTTGCTGGAAAAATCCCTCCCAACTCTACCTGGTGTCTCTCAGATTTGTACTTTGGGGCTTGTGCAGAGGCTGAAACTCCAAACAAATCATTTTCCTCATCCCTCCTTTCCGGATTTTATGCCTAAAATGATTCCTCTTTAACTCCTTGCTCTCGTGGGACTGGATTTGCAAAACAAAGCTGGAATTTTTACCAGGCTCTGAAGCAGCTTTTTTTGATCTTCCCTGGTTTTTTTATTATTTCATCTTCAGCCAGAGGCTGGTTGGGCTTTAGGATTCCGTAGTTCTGGGAACTTCCTGCGTTTTATTTTCCAGAGTCCTTTGTCTTTCATTTTCCAGAGTCCTTTGTCTTTCATTTTTCCAGAGTCCTCTGCATTTCGTTTTCCAAAATCCTTCATGGCATGGACTTAATATGAAAAAAAAGGTGGACCAGGCAGTGTATTCCTGTTTAAATACCTGCTGTTCTCCTAGGAAAACCCGTATCATTTCCCAACCCATCCATTCCTGTGGATTTCCTATCCATTGGAAAATTGGTGGTATCCAGGGACACTTCATGGATTTCTGCTGTTGCTGGTGGTTCCTTAATGTTAATTGTAACTTCATTTTTGCTTGGTGAAGGCTTTTTCTTCCAGTGGGGTGTGGAAAAGACGGAAAAAATGGAATATTTTAGTAGGAAGCAACCTACAGTGATCATTTAGTCCAACTCCTTGAGCACATCAGGGCTGATAAAGGGTTAAAATATGTTTTTAAGGCCATTTTCCAACAGATTTGAGGCACCAACCACTCTGGGGAGCCTTTTCCAGGATTTTTTCATCCTCTCCATAAAGGAATATTTCCCCGTGTCCGGTGTAGCAGTGGAAGACACATTCTCCTCCAGCAGGTTTTTATTTTGAAGATGATTATCTGGGATTCTGACCGAAATAATCCAATTGTATCCCAACAAAAGGAATGGTTGTTTGTCCAGCATAGACCAGGCTGTATCCCAGATCTTGTCATCCAGCGGGAAGGAGGAAAAAAGAGGATTTGGGAAGTACCAGAGCCATAAATGCACCCTCAACCTGTGCTGTGGTGGCACCTGAGTGCCAGATCATCCTCAGCTGCCCGGGGCGTTACTGAACCCCTAAATCAGGGCAGTTCATCCATAGCCTCTGGAATTTGGGAAGCTGTGGTTGGCACTCAGAGATTTCCTTGCTCTTGTTGTGGTCTCTCCTCATTTCCTACGTGTCCTTCCAATCCCAGGACATTCCCTCTCTCCGGTGCTGTTCCAGACTCACCTGCTGGCTCATTCCTTGGGATTGACACCTTTTCCAACAGCCCGTGACAGCTGAACCCTCTGGACACTGATTGGTTGTGAAGGGTGAGGAGTTCCAGGGAAATGCGGTTGGAAAGTCAGACCTGTGGCCTGGGGTTTAATCTTGGGAATTCTCAGAGCAGGAAAATGGGATTTAGGGCACTGAACACCCCACGAAGCTCTCAAGGAGAGTGATCTGTGCATGCCAGGGTTGGAGCTGGAGGCAAAGAGCAGATCCAGGTGGTTCCAAAGTCTTTGTAATTCCAGACATGCTGGGAATGCTGAGGATTTGCCCAGGGTGCTTCACACCTTGGATTTGCAGGTGGAAATCTTCGGACTCGGTTTTCAACCCCTTTTGGAGGATTTCCTCCAGGTGTTTTATGGCTTTGAGGAGATTAAAGGTTTGCTTTTCCATATTATCTCCCCCCATCTGGTTTTGGCCATTCCCAGTTTGAAAGATGCCCAGTGGTGGGAGCAGGACAAAGAAATGCCAGCAGGGGAATTTCCAGGCAGGAAAAGTCAGGGGTTTGGAACAAATGTGTCACTAAACTGAAACACTGCACAGAAAACACACAAAGTGCTTTTTCCATGAGGTTTCCATGTGGGAACTGCTGAAGGAGGCAGAAATTCCCCTGATTTTCCACACCAGCAGCTTCACAGTGTGGTTGGAAAATCCCTCTAGGATCGTTGAATCCAAGCTGTGCCTGATGCCCACCCTGGCACTGAGTGCCACATCTAGGCCTTCCCTGGGATGGAAACCTCCTTGGGATCCCACCTCCAGGGATGGGCACTCCAAACCTCCCTGGGCAGCCCCTGCCAAGGCCTGAGCACCCTTTCCATGGGGAAATTCCTGCTCATGTCCAACCTGAGCCTCCCCTGGCCCAGCCTGAGGCCGTTCCCTCTCCTCCTGTCCCTGTTCCCTGGGAGCAGAGCCCGACCCCCCCCGGCTGCCCCCTCCTGTCAGGGAGTTGTGCAGAGCCACAAGGTCCCCCCTGAGCCTCCTTTTCTCCAGCCTCAGCCCCTTTCCCAGCTCCCTCAGCCTCTCCTGGGGCTCCAGCTCCTTCCCCAGCTCCATTCCCTTCCCTGGACGCGCTCCAGCCCCTCCAGGTCTTTCCCAAATTCAGAACAGGACACAGAACTTGCAGTGTGGCCTCAGCAGTGCCAGCACTGGGGACAATCCCTGTCCTGCTCCTGCTGCTTTGGGTGCCAGGGAGAGCTGCAGAAAGCAAGGCCAGGGAATTTTATTCCTGTCTCCAGGATTGGGAAGAATCCATGGAGATCCTGAGCACAGTCCTGGCACTCGTATTCCAAAAAGACGGCTGGGAAATCATAACAAGGGAACAAAAGGTCTGAAAAACTTTTCTATAGGTCAGGCCCCTTCCAAGGCCTGAGCACCCTTTCCATGGGGAAATTCCTGCTGATGTCCAGCCTGAGCCTCCCCTGGCCCAGCCTGAGGCCGTTCCCTCTCCTCCTGTCCCTGTTCTCTGGCAGCAGATCCCGACTCCCACCTTCCTACAAGTGCTGCCACGGATTAAATTCCTTTTAATTTCCTGCTCACCTCTTGTTTTCCATAGTTCCATCCTTGTCCCGGGGCAATTCAGAGCTTAAAACACAAAACATTTCCCACTTTCTGTTACTTTCTACCTTCTAATTCCTTTCTCCTGTGAGGATATTTAACCTGAAGAGCTTTTTTTTTTCCATGTGCATTTCGAACAACTGAAAATATTCTCTTTTTTTGCACCTGTCTTTAAATCCACGGAGGTCAAGCGATCTTGGCTGCCAGGAACTTGCTGACTCCACAGCTCTGAGTGTCTCAGTCAGCAAATTCTGCTGCTTTTGCTTTTCTTGCCTCTTGTTGAGTGGAACCTGGAGATTTTCAGGGTGGCACCACCACAAAAGCAAAGGAAAAAAAATCCTTTGAAAAGAAGTGGCTGGATCAGCTCCTTCTGTCTTTCCTGGGATGATGAAAGAGGAATTGTTGTTTTGGAGACACAAAGCTCAGCGTTTTTCCAAAAAGAGCGGCCTCAGGGAGGCATTTCTTGGCTGAGGGTGAAAAGGTGGCTGGAAATGTTGTGGGGTTGGGTTAAAATGTGAGTTAATGACCCTTCCAAGGGTCCTGCTCCCATTAAAGAATTCCAGAATGGTTGGGATGGGAAGGGACCTTAAACTCATCCCATTCCACCCCCTGCCATGGACAGGGACATCTCCCACTGTCCCAGGCTGCTCCAAGCCCCGTCCAACCTGGCCTTGGACACTTCCAGGGATCCAGGGGCAGCCACAGCTTCTCTGGGAATTCCATCCCAGCTCCTCCCCATGGTCACAGCCAAGAATTCCTTCCCAATATCCAACCTAAATCCACCCTTTTCCAGCTTAAAACCATTCCCTGTGTCCTGTCCCTCCATCCCTTGTCCCCAGTCCCTCTCCAGCTCTCCTGGAGCCCCTTTAGGTCTTGGAAGGGGCTCTGAGCTCTCCCTGGATCCTTCTTTTCTCCAGGTGAACAATTCCAATTCTCTCAGAGGTTTTCCATGCCTGGAATCATCTTTGTGGCCTCCTCTGCTCAAATCCAGAGCATTCCAGATTGTGCTGATGAACCCCAAGTGTATTTGGGGCAGGGTCTGATGAATACAAGGATTAAAGGGTTGAATCCCATTCCAGTCTGGAGGAAAGGAAAACTCCTTTGTCATTCTTACACCCAGAACCTGGCTCCAAGGGGCTCTGAGGTCTCCCTGGAGCCTTCCCTTCTCCAGGTGAACACCCCCAGCTCTCCCAGCCTGGCTCCAAATTCCAGTTTTTTCCGGAGCCAGTCCTGGATTTCATCCTTTCTCATGGCTTCTATTCCTCCCTGCTGAGTGGCTGTAATTTTGGGAATGCCATTCTCGTTTTGTGCATTGATTGCAAAGAAAATCTCCCTGAAAGGTGCAGGAAAACCATAGAAATTTCCAGAGCCATAATTTAGGGAATTATCCAGCATCCTTGGGCAGTGGGAGGAATGCAGATCGTGTTTGTTTCCTGTGTGTGTGGTTACCCTGGAAATATTTCTCACTTGTCGAGGGGAGAAAATCCAGCTTTAATTTAAAAACGGGATAAAAAAACCCAAACTCAAATCCTCCTGTGCCTTCAGAAGGAATTTTTCCCTTTATATGTTGGATTTTTCTCTCATTACCCACTCCCAGTGCACAGGACTCCTCCATCCTCCCCCTGCTTTCTGGTCCATTTTGGGAAGGGGGAAAGGAAAAATTGCTTTCACCTGGATTAATTTTGTTCCATACTTTGGGAATCACTGGGAAACCCTGGAATTTCAGACACAGGTTGTTTCCTATGGGAATTCTTTACTGGAGGTTTCTCTGAGCCCTCTCCAACCTGGCCTTGGATATATCCAGGGATGGGCCATCCACGGTTTCTCTGGGAGATCTGGGCTGTCAAAGATGTATTATTTATTCCCGGAGGAGCTGAGATTCCCCAAACCACTCAGAAATAATTCTTTAAATAGGAATTAAAATCCTAAATTTAATCATCAGTGAGACACAAAACGGAATAAAGATTAAGAAATGCACCTTGGATATAAATTCTTTTGGTTTTTGGGGGAGCAGGAAAACCCCAAAACCCCCCATAATATTTTAAATTAAATTATCACAGAATGGAATATTTCTATAATTCCATACATGGATTCCAACTTTGTCCAGGTAGGAGGATGTCAGAACCAGCTTTGGATGGTTGGATTTTTCTGTCTTTTTTTTGGGTGTAAAGAAATACTGGAAATGATCAACTTAATGGTGGAGACTCCATTGTCCTCCCATTCCATGAGGAGCAAGAACTGTTGGAAATGCTTCAATAGTGATGCACTTGGGAAAAATAAAGGAAAACAAAGCTGGGAAAAATGGAGAAGAGCCTCAGTTCCTCTGCATCCACCCATTCCTTCCTTCCCATTGCCCATGGAGGACTTTTCCTTGCAGGCTGCATTCCCAAGCTCCCGTTTTGGCCTTATTTCCCAGATGTTTGCTCTGGATCAGCACTGAGCTGATCAATCCCACATCCAGCCTGTGATTCCCTGCAATTCCTGTGCTTAAAGGGAATGATGGCTTGGGAAAAAACCAGCCAAGGTGGACTTTTCACACCAAGCTCGTGTAGCTGCTATTGGACGTTGCTCAAAGGAAAAATCCCAAGGATTTGCTTTCATAAAATTCCAACAAGCTTTGATTTGCTGATGGAATCGGCTGTTCCATATCCCTTTGTTGCAATCCCCTTATTTCAGTTTTTTCACAAAACTGGGAATTTATTTAGGGTTATACTGGCGTGGTATAAAATGTGTTAAGGGTGTTGATTTTTCCACCTCCTGATCCTGAGGAGGATTTGCTTAAGAGGGAATCTCAAAGTAAGGGAGCAGAGGGAAGAACGGGATTTTCTGCCTGTCTCTGGATTCCTGGGATTATTACCCAAAATGGAATCCCAGGATGGGTCAGGCTGGAAAGGACCGCAGAGGGGTCACCCGGTCCCATTCCCTGCTCCAGCAGGGCCATTCCAGAGCACAAACTTGGGGAATATCCTCATCCCTGGAAGTGTCTCCATCCCTGGTGGGATTTCAAGGCCATGTGGATGTGGCACTTGGGGACAGGGATCAGTGGTGGCCTTGGCAGTGCTGGGAATGGTTGGACTTGATCCTAGAGGGCTTTTTCAACCTTAAGAATTCTAGGGTTGGTTTTTGTGATTCCATGGATTTGGGGATAATGCTCCATGGGGAATAAGGGGTGATGGAGTTGGGCAAGACTGGAGGGATTGCCTGAGGGAAATCTCCCTGTGGTCCTGTCACGGGTGGAGTGGGAGCTCGAAACATTTTTAGGGAAGCTCCCATTGAGTCAGGGGGTGCAGAGAGGATCCTTTTGCTTCCTAAACTCCTCGGGGCCACGTGGGGATGGCTGGATCCAGTCCCAGCCAACGGTTTAAGTTTTGCCACTTCATCCCACAGGTTTTAACGATGGCAAATTGGATCTATTTATATAAACATGAATTATTTATTCTGGGAAATGATTAGACAAAAAGTCTTAATTAGAATTATTGAGTGCACGGTCTAACACAGTGCAGTATAACAAAACAATTCTGTTAAAGCGATTTTATTGAAGGCAGCAAAAAGAAACAATTATTAAGTCAAGATTGATAAAACTCCCCCACATCAGCACTCCTGGGCAGGGCTCTTTCTCTTAACCTCGAAGAGAATCCTTGGGGGGTGTCCCCTTCCCAAAGGAGGAATCTCCACACATTCCACAAGAAGGAATATGACAGGAGAACCTCCACTAATTAGGATTTTTAACTCTGGGATTGCTGAGCCAGACTGGTTTTACCCTAATCCCACACCAATCCCGGCTCACCATGCCCCTCTCATCCCATCACTGACCGCTTCCAAACAGGGCATTGTCCAAGCAGCTTGACCACATCCCAAGGAAAGCATCCTGCTCCAGTTTCCAAGCTGTTGATGCCCAATTAACAAGAGGATGAGTTTTGAGGACAAACTGAACCAGCAGGAGCAGCTCCCAAGCTGAGATTTGCTCATTCCCATGGAAAATCCCATCAGTGTGGCCAACCCCCCTCCTCGCCTTTCAGCGGGAAGATTTATCCCAGTTAAGAGTGGCCACTTTCATTGGACTTAAAGCTCTTCCCAATCAGCAGGAGCTAAATAAAACATTTGGGATAAGCTAATAGGGGATTATCCCTGGGGAGTCTCACACCGGCTTAGAAAAACTGGTTTAAAAATTATCCCTTAAATTAAAGCAGCAGCACTCCATAAATTGAGAAGCTTGGGATGGTGGGATGGGGAGGGATCAGCCACTGGGTGATGGATGCACAGAATATTTTAGGGAGAGATGAAATCCTTGGGAAAGACATCTCCCTCTTGTCTGAGGATGTTCGGGGAATGTAAGCAGTTTTTAAAGGATGTTTTGAGGTTAATTCCCTTCTCTCCCACCTTGGAAGATTCAAGACACCCAATAAATGCTGAACTTTTAACTTCCACCATTGTCAGGTGCATTTTTGAGTGCTTGAAATCATTTTGAAGAAAGAATTTGGGCAAATAAACCCCATTGTTCTCATCCTCCAGCAATGTTTCCATTTAATAGCTATGTCCAATAAATTCTGGGAAACGTTTCCAATTAATAAGTGATGTCCAGGCTCCCATATTACCCTGCCACAGAAAATTTAGGAATATATGGGCAATTTACTCCTATTCTTCCCAGTCTCCATTAGCATATTAAGCTGCAATTATCATCTGCTCATATTTCAAACCTTCTGAAGTTTTTATCACGGAGCATTGGAATTCTTTTCCATGATGCCTGCAAAAAAAAAAAAAAAAAAAGGGAAGATGATATTGGGTTTAAAGAGAGCTGAATCTGCGATTAAGGAATGAATATTTGAGAATTGTGCATTAGGAAATGGCAGCTTCAACTCAGCGGGATAAAATTCCTTTAAAAAAAAATTGGGAAATGATTCTTTTTTAGAAGTGGCTGATCTGAGTGAAGGGTCTTTGTTAATTAAAATTAAAGATTTCTTGGCATTAATAGGTGGAAATAATTAATGTCAAGACAGCGTTGTGGGGAAAGTGAAGCTGTTGTTCCTCCCAAATTCCCAGTGATTTGCTAAGAAATTTTGGAAACATGGTCTGAACATATAATCATGGAATAGAATCATCATGGAATGGTTTGGGTTGGCAAGGATCTTGAGATCATCCCATTCCACCCCATCCCATGGGCAGGTGCACCTTCCACCTTCCCAGGTTGCTCCAACCTGGCCTTGGATTAAACTGGAATATCTGAATTAATTCTTCCCCCTCAAACTTCTCCTGTCTCCAGCCCTTTGGGGTTCAAAGACTTTCAGCTTTGGAATTTGCAGCAATCCTTGATGGAATTCTCCTTGGGAACTCTGCAAACTAAAGAAGCACTGGAGGAGGGGATTTCCCTCTTTCTATTCAGGACAAGAGGAAACGGCCTCAGGTTGTGCCAGGGGAGGTTTAGATTGGATATTAGGAAAAATTCCTTCGTGGAAAGGGTTGTCCAGCACTGCTGCCAGGGCCAGATGGAGTCCCCATCCCCGGAAAGGTGGATGTGACACTTGAGGACATGGTTTAGTGGTGGTGCTGAGTTGATGGTAGAATTCAGTCTTGGAAGTCTTTTCCAGCCTCCACCATTCCATGATTCCATGATAAATCATTGGGAAAATTGAGGGAAATAACTGTGATTCTCTGGTAGTTCCAATTCCTGGTTTTCCAGCGCTATTCCTGCTGCAGTAGCTGGACAAGAGCTGCCCTTTTCCCAAAAATAAAGGTAATTTAAGCTGCAGAGGCCACGCAGCACAGAGGAGTTTTCCCAGTCCTTTTCCCAGGGAGGAAAGGGAATGGGAACAGAGTGAGGGCACAACGGGATTCTGGCTCCCATCTGCTTCCACTTCTCCTCAGGAATATCCCAGCCAGAGACATAAAAAAGGGATAAGAAGAACAAGAATTTCAGAGGAGCTGCAATGTTTTATCCAAAGGGATTCGTATTTGAATCGATTTCTGGGAAATCCTCCCCAAAAACACCAAGGAAAGTGTTAATAAATAACAATAATCATTGGAAAGGGAAACAATAAGGGAGCAAAGTGAGTTTTGCTTCTTTTTCAGGACATGTTGACAAAACATTGGTGGGACAGCAACAGGATCGAAGCACTCTGGGACAACTTGGGGGAAATGAGGCTTGAAATTCAGCAAAACTGGAAAAATCTGTGCGATTTTAGGGTTTTCCTGGTGCAGTAGCAGGACAAAATTTAATGGAGATGGTTAAAAAATAAAAGGAAGTGAGTTAGGGTGGGAAAGGGTTGGGAGAGAGACCTTGAGAGCCAAATTCTCCAAATACTTGGAATCAAAGCTGCAGCTTCGCTGGGAGCTGTGGTGAGCAGTTGTTAAAGGATCTTGCCTGAGTAGAAAGGGGTGGGAAGAGCAGGAAAATGGGAAAGGTTGAGGAAAGCAAAGGTCTGGTGGGAAGAGCAGGTGGAAGAACCTTTGTTCTCCCAGGGGGCGCAAGGGGAGAGTTTCTCTCAACAGGATCCATCCCTGGGATCTGAGCACAAGGAAATTCCATGGGAATGAAAGGCAAGAAGTGCTGAGAGGGAAAAAAAATTCCCTTTTCTGCAGTTCATCCTCAGCCTGTGGAACCAAAATACAACTAAAGCCAGGATCAGCATTGCCCAATGCTGGCTAATTAAAATAATTCCGACTTTCCTAATTAAAGGCTGAAAGGGAATCTCCTTTCATGGCATTGAAACCAACATCCATCTTTCAGGATTAGCAGGAAACTCATTGTCGGGAACAGATTATTTCACCTCTTCCCTTTATCGGGGACTTTCTCTCTCCTAAAACTCCAAGGAACTGGGCTCTGTTCCAGTCTTGGAATTTCCCTGCTCCTGCCCGCAAATTATCCTTGGTTGGGATAATTGAGGTGGATCCCCAGTGGATGGGAATTATCCCCGGGCTGTTGGAATCCCTGTTGCAGATCCAGGATTTGTGGTGTCGTGTTTTGGTGTTGAAGTAATGTTGGGAATCTGCTCCTCGGGATATTTCCCAGGATTATTCAGTTCATGGGCGAGCAGGAGGACTTGGAAAATGTTAATTTAATGTTAATTTAATTTAATTGTACAGCTTGAGGAGCAAAGCATGCAGGGAAAATCCAAGTGTAATCACAGAGTTTAATATCAACTTCTTGTTTATTAATTTATTAAACTTTGGATTCACTTTATTGATTGATTTTATCCCTGATATCCTCAAACCCCCACAATTCCTGGTCATTTCTTACTATCCAGCAACTCCTTTAAAAAGGAGGAACGTTTCTTTATGGAATTATTTTTAGAGCCGTTTTTCTTCATCCTATTGTGGTGCTAACAAGGAGCCAAATTATTCCTGCACTGTGCAAAGACAAAGGGATGAAAAAATTAAATATTATAAAAACACACTGGAAAATAAATTTGTATTTTTTAGCTCACTTTGGTGGAAAATGTGGCTCTTAATATTTGTCTGAAGCCAGACACAGATTTTAATTCCAAGGAAATTCGGGATTAGTGGTGACCGTGGTGGAACTGCTGGGCTGGATTTGATCTTAAAGGTCTTTTTAAACTTTAATTATTCTCTGAATTCCACCACAAATAAGGAATTGTATTAATTTACTAAAATTATATCCTCTTGTTCTACCAATTTATATCCCTGCTCAAGATGGGGTCATACAGATATTTAATCATGGCAAATTTCCTGGAAAAATGCTGAATCCAAAGCTTTACCTTTCAGGAGAAGATTTTTCAGTGCAGGTCATGAAGAAAAGAAAGATTTTCACCTCCATTTGAACTCCAGGTTTGGGTTTTATTCCAATTATTTTAAGTTTTTCAAGACGTGAGGATCAATAAAGCTGATTTGCAGGTAGTCCAAGACTTCTTTATCCGGTTTCCAAAGAATTTCTCCTAGTGGGAAAATCTGAGGTGACAAAGGACAACAGGGAGATGCTGAACAAGCTACAGAGAGGAAGTTCTTTAATTAATTTACAAAATGTATCTTTCCTTATGTGAATGTCCTTTCTTTTTATTATTTTCTCTTTAATTCCCTTTTTTTTTGGCTTTTGAGAGGAAATGGTGACCCTCAGTTGACTGTGGTTTACAGGAAAAAGGGATGAAAATGGGACAGAAAATTTGGATTATGCCATTAAGTGCCACCATGAAAGAGTGGGATGTGCAATAATAACTCAGTTTTAATTAAATTAAGAAGAAATTAATATTTTCAAGGTTGTCTCCTGCTGCCCGGAGCACATTTGGAGCCTTGGGAGTGAAGCAAGAGGAAGAGCAGAGGAGGGAAAACCAAGGGGACAAAATTGGCCGCTTTTTCCAGCTCTTTCCAGCCCCTTCCAGATCCTTCCAGGCCAATCTTTCCATGATTCCCACATCAAGGGAAGACAAAGTTTGGGAAAGACAGGAATTATAAAGAAACTAGGTCAATAAGGACCTTCAGTTTCTTAGTGTATATTTCTCGGATACAGCTGGATCCGTGGGATGTTTTTTCCTGGTTCCTTTCCATTTGTAGATCCATGATGGATTCAGACTCCGCTTGTGGCAGGAATTGGAAAGGGACACTCAGGACCATGGAATTGTGTCTCCAATACTTTTAGGTGAGCTGGGAATGGGCATCTCATCCAGAAGGATCCACAGAACATCCTTTCCAAACCCACAGGCTGCAAACTCCAGTGCTCTGCAAGGAACGTGACATTCCAAAGTCCTTTCCCTCTTTCCTGCCTCCCAGACTCCGCAAAATAAGGAGGAAGAGCCAAGAAAACACTGAAACAGGTTTTTCTTGGAGGAAATATCCCTCCCTATCATCTGTTCCTGCATCCCACACAAGCCGAGGTGACCGATCCCATTTAGCATTCCAGAGGAAAAACTTGGGCCAAATGAACCGGAGTCACTGCAAGGTCCTTGTGGGAGAAACATTCGGAATATTATTTAAATGTTCGACCCCTTTCCCCATTTTTTTCCTTGTAATTTGTCCAGTCCTTGCTTTTTAGACAGAATCTGCATTTTTCATGTTATTAACTGTAGTTATATTAATGAATACCCATCACTAATACTAAAAACAAAGCATTAATTCCTAATTAATTCCTAATTAATTATTTTAGCAGCAGAAAATCAATTCAGAATAAATTGGCAGGATTCCTGACAGGGCATTTCTCCTGTAATTGTGTGAGTTCTGCCTGACATTCCCTGATGGAATTGTAAATGCTGTACAATTTGCCTTAAAAAAAAAAAAATCCAGTCTTTTCCATGGTCTAGTCCATCGAATGATATCGGAAAGGAAAATGCCAGGACCAGTGGCCAAAAATTCCCACCTGGACATCAGCGATGTCTTGGTCTTGTCTTGTGTGCTTGGCCAGGGTTTTCCAGATCAAAATATGGATGTCAGGAAAAAAACTTCCAAAGATTTGACCTGAAAGAAATGGAATACGACAACCAGGAATCTGGGATAAAATACGGAAGGTGTTTGTATTGTTTTAGGGATTAAGGTGTTCGTGGAGAAATAGGTTTTGAGGAAGCTCAGGAGCTCCTGGTCCTCAAGGATGCAGCAGTTATGGATCAATATTTGGAGCTGGATTTTGGGTACATCCATAAAAAATAGATTAAAAAATACATTCCATGACCTGGAGCCTGCTGGGGACTGCAATTGGAAGGGTTTGTTCCCCTGAAACATTCCAGGATGCACCAAACCTCGATGGATGCCCTTAATGCACCAGCGCTTTTCCAAGGGAAATGTGCATTCCACTGTCTCTGGGATCCATCGGAGCAGCAGATGGAGAGCAGAGCCCTGGAGGAAGGAGCTCACCCAGGAAATTGCTGTTTCCCTCATTGCCATCCCAAAGAAACTCAGATTTTTGGATACTTATCCAACCTGAGCTATTCCACCTTGAATCATACTTGTGGGTCCTTTCTAGCTCCGGGATATTCTATGGAGGTTCTACCAACGAGGAGTGGATTAATTCAAGGAGCAAAAACATCCTGGTGAAATTCATGGAATATTTACTGGACATGGTTGGGGTTTTTCTTTTGATTCACTGTTGGTATCTCACCAAGGGATTCCAGAATCCTGGAATGGTTTGGGATGGAAGGGACTTTAAATCCCACCCCATTCCATGGGCAGGGACCCCTTCCACTATCCCAGGCTGCTCCAAGCCTCAACGTCCAGCCTGGCCTTGGACACTTCCAGGGATCCAGGGGCAGCCACAGATTCTCTGGGAATTCCATCCCAGCCCCTCCCCCCCCTCCCAGACAGGAATTCCTAATTCCCAATATCCCATCCATCCCTGCCCTCTGGCACTGGGAAGCCATTCCCTGTGTCCTGTCCCTCCATCCCTTGTCCCCAGTCCCTCTCCAGCTCTCCTGGAGCCCCTTTAGGCCCTGCAAGGGGCTCTGAGCTCTCCCTGGATACTTCTCTTCTCCAGCTGAACATCCCAAGTTTTTCTCTGTCTTTCTTTTCCATCCCTTTACATCCAAGGGTATTTTGTATAAATATTATTGAAAGATTCCTGGAAGGTGCGGATTTTCCAGGTGGATAAAATCCAGAGCCATCAACCACTCATTTTTTTCCCAGGATAAAAGGATCCTGTCGGAGTTGGCTCCAGATTCAGATACAATCAGTTTTCAACAACATCCCTGTTGGAGTCTTTTCATATTCCTGGATAATTCCCTGTCAGGAGGATTAGGGAGCAGCCTCCAGGGAGAAAGCAGAGTTTTGATGACATCCCTCCTGTTTAATGTTGGTTTTATCTGATATGGATCCTGCCTGGAACAGGGACTTGGGGAAAACACACACTGAGATTTGTCAGATTGGGGAATCCTTGTGGAAAACTCCCCGAAAATATCCCAGGAATCACAGAAATTGTTTTTTGTTCATGGTTTTAAATCTGTTTTCTTCGAGATATCAGGGAAAAAAGTAATTTTGGGATGCACCAAGGGAAAATTTGACTTTGTGGTGGCAGTGGCAGAATTCCTGAGGCCAAGGAGCTGTGCCTTATCCATGATAAGCAGCATCCCAACCCTCTGGATGATTGATGGATGTCTTACGGGATCAGGTGGTGCTTAGCAGGAAGGAGAGCTGCCAAAGTCTGGTTTGGGGAAAAAAAGACCTAATTAAGTGTTTTTTCTACTTTTTAAAGTATTTTATTTTCAATAACAACACGAAATCCACCTGTAAAAATCCAATTTCAAGGAATTTTGATGTTGGAAATGCAGCTGATCCCAGCTCGTGGTGTTTTACTCCCTGTGCCCATGGCTCAAGGAATAAGGGGGTTTTAATCAATGAAAGTTGGGCTCTGAGCATCAATATTTGGGATTCTCAGTTCCAGGGCTCGGAGAGTTTGGCTTTGCTGGGGGATGGGGCTGAGATTTTCCAGCCTTGTGCAGAGGCTGATTCCTGGTACCCAATTAGGGGAGATTGACAGCTGGAATTAGACTGAAAACGAGGATTTTTTCCTCCACAAATTTAGCGAACCCAGGAATTAAAAGTTGTGACTCAGCCCCCAGGTCCCTTAATTTGGATAACAAACTCCAGAGTGGTTTTTAAAGAATCCTTTGGTTCTTTGCTTCCATGTTTTCTAACTTTTCCCCTTAAGTAGAACTTGGATGTTTGAAGCAGAATTGAAATTAAATTCTAATTCTAAATTAAATTAATTCAATTCAATTAATTTAAAAAATTGAATAAAATGAATTCTAAATTAAAACCCTTTTAACTTGGAATAAAACAAGAAATCCATGGAATTTTCAAAGACGTGACTGAGGCTGGGTGACTAAACTTTTTAATTTCCTTATTTTCTTGTTTTAGCTGTGCTCAGTGTGGAAAAAATTCCTTTTCCAGATGCTTTCTTCCTCTGAGCAGAGTAAACCCAATTTTGCTCCTTTAGGCTGAGCTTGTTTTTACTCCAAGCATTTTTTAATAACGGAAATAATGGGAATTATGAAATGTGGCTTCCCATTCTTAAGAGGAAGGGAGCATCCAGGATTTGTGGATTCGTGGGTTGAAAGGAACAACAAAAGTCTGAGGGTTGGCAAAAGATTCCAGAGTTTATTGGTAAATTATACCTTTGGAGTGGGAATTGGTGTTCGATTGCCCCTGATGTCCTGGGATGAGCCCATGGAAGTAGGATTTGGATAGGAGGTGGGATGAAAGGGAAGAGAGAGAGGGAAAATGGGATAAAGGGAGATCTCCAGGGCTGGCTCCAGCACTGATCCAGCTGAGGTGGGGTGCAGGGTCCTGGGGCACATCCCAGGATTTGAGGACACCTTTTTAGGGATGAGTTTTCCATATCATGGAGGAAAAATCAGTTCTTGTGCTCAGTTTGTTCTTCCTGGGGATGGGTTGGAGGCTCCGGGGTCTGGGATGGTCTCGATCCCTCTGCAGTCCATGGGCAATTCCCAGCCTCATTCTCACCCTGGAGCCAGACCAGGGATGGCATTCCCAGAAAATTCCCACCTTCCCATGGCCCCTTCTCCAGCCACATCCTGTTTTTCCCACTGAGTATTCCCAACAATCCTTGGATGGCTCCGTCTGGCTGTGGGTGTTTGGGACACACATCCCAACACACAGGGACAGAATCCCTGGGATTCTGGGATCCTACACCCAAATGAATACTCATCGAAATTTGATGAGGGTTGTGCTCTGGAATTACTTTTCCAGATAATTCCAATGGCATTTGTTGGAATGGTTTATTCCTTTTCAGCTCTCCCCTACCTTCAGAACACGGTTGCTGCAAAAAAATCCCTTTTAAGTTCAGGAGAAGAGAGATTCTCTATTTCCACTTTGTCTGGATTTTCATCCGGGCTTTATCTGTAATTTTTTAACAGGAATAAAAAATATTCCAAGGCTTTCAAGCCCTATTTCAGGGCTTTCTGCTTCCCAGGTTTCTTATTTTCCAAAACACAAAGAACCGGGAAGACTTGGGCTGCGTTTCAAAGCTTTTTGCTGAAACCATTTGCGTTGGCATCAAATTGAATTCCTTGAGCTGAGCTCAAAACCTCCTCAAATCAACTCCTCTCCCGTCTGCAGTGTCCTAATTAATAAAGCTGCTGCCTATTAAAAGAAATCCATTTATTTGAAGGAAGAGAATTACAGTCTTGGCATATTTTTCCCTCAAAATCAATTTGCATTCACTGCTCCTCAGGATAAAGCAACTGTACTTTTAAAGCTCTGGCAGGAGACAACTTCCAATGGAAAATTCTTCTGGAAACATTTTCCGCTGACAGCTTTATTAGGTCATGAATAGGGACTTGAGGCTGGGTTTAAAGTATTGATGGGTTTTAAGCTGCTGTGTGAGCAGAGGCTGCTGAAAGCAATTCCCCGAGTCAGTCCCAATATCCAGGAGTTTACAGATTTACTGGAAGTAACTTTTGCCTTCCCTCCACTTCAGATGTTTTCCCCCTGTAGGAAGCTTCTGCTACTTCAGAGGGACAAAGAATTCAGGAATTGAAAGTTAGGAAGTGAAACGTGGTGGGGAAAAGCTTCAAACTCAACATTCAAATCCTCCTCGTTCATCCCCGTTTTCCGCGTGGGCTCTGTGATGATCCGTGATTTATTCACGTGCCAAAAAGTGATGTAGGAAATGCTCCTGGTCCAGTGGTAGTGGCTGGAATACCATGGCATTATGGAATGGTTTGGGATGGAAGGGATCTTAAAACCCATCCCATTCCACACCTTTCATGATTCCAGGTGGCTCCAAGCTCTGTCCAACCTGGCCTGGGACACTTCCAGGGGTCCAGGGGCAGTCACAGCTTGTCTGGGATTTCTATTCCAGGGCTTAACCACCCTCCCAGCCAGGAATTCCTTCCCAAATTTCTGATCTACATCTCCCATCCTTCTGTTTAAGGTGATTCCCCTTGTCCTATCCCTCCGTATCCTTGTGAAAATTCCTTCTCCACATCACATCCGGCAGCTGGAAAGTGGAGGAAGAGCCCAGTGTCCATCCTTGAAGGGATTTTTGCAAAGATCAAGTGACAGGATGGAGGAAGTGGCATTAGAGAACCCACAAATCTCCACAAAAAACTCAGGACTACTCAGACAACTCTGCACCAGCTCATTCCTGCAAACACGAAGCTTCGTGGACAATTCCCTCAGGATTATTTTCTCCCAGCAGACCAGCTGTGGCAGAACAATTGTATTTTCACTGCTTGGAAAATCATACAAGAACCACAAAACCAAGCCCAAAAATATCCCAAATATTCCAATTCCTCATCCATTTAGTGGGAACAGTTTTGTGTGGAGTTTGCATCCACAGTCCTGTGAAAGTTAAGTAAATTTATTAAATAAATGTTGGTTTCTAGAACCAAAATTCACTCAAAAGTTCACAAATCTCATTAAAAAATGGCTTTTGGGACAGGGAGGAAGTGCCAAGTTCTAAATCTGGCTGAAAATTCCTGGGATTTTTAAATCTTTTCCACAGAAACAGAGCTCAGTTAAGAGAATCATTGTTTTCCACACATTTATAGGTTGGAAAGTGAGAAGAATCCATAATGATGAGCCAGTCTTGACCTTTCATGGCAGACACTGCAGAATTCCTCTCTGCTTCCTTCCCTGGTGTTGTTCCAGGGATAGAGGAAAATCCCTAAATCATCCAAGGCAGGAAAAATCTTTTAAACATCCTCTGGTGCAGAGATCTCCAGATCCATCAAGGAACAAGGAGCATCTTTTGGATTGGTGCTAATTAATACCTTGGGATGCAGGAATATTATTTATGGATCACTCTCCTGGGAGCTATAACAGTGCAAACCCTAAATTATAATATTGGCAAATCCATGCCGGTTAAGGCTGGTGGGATGATTCCTTGTCCGTGGTCCTGACTGCCACAGGCCATTGGAATTCCCAACATTTTCTCCTGGTGAGGCTCCATTCCCAGCTGGGATGGAGACACCTTCCCTCCTCCCAGCTCCTGGGATAAATCCCACTCCTTGCTCAAACTGGGTGACTTCCCACTGTTACTCTCTCATTCCTGTCTCCAGCCTTTCATTCCAGTTCCTCCTTCCTCAGCTGGATTAGAGGAATATTTAACAATTCAGGACTTCACTGCCTCTCAGTCTGGCTGCAGAGAATTTTATTTCTGCCCTCTGGAAAGGTTTTTCAGACCTTTTGCTCCTTTCTGTGATTTCTCAGATGTCTTTTTAAAATAGAAGTGCCAGGACTAAGCTCAGGATCTCTGTGGAGTCTCCCCAGTGCTGGAGGCAGGAATAAAAGTCCCTGGCCTTGCTTTCTGCAGCTCTCCCTGGCACCCAAAGCAGCAGGAGCAGGACATGGATTGTCCCCTGTGCTGGCACTGCTGAGGCCACACTGCAAGTTCTGTGTCCTGTTCTGGATTTGGGAAAGACCTGGAGGGGCTGGAGCATGTCCAGGGAAGGGAATGGAGCTGGGGAAGGGGCTGGAGCCCCAGGAGAGGCTGAGGGAGCTGGGAAAGGGGCTGAGGCTGGAGAAAAGGAGGCTCAGGGGGGACCTTGTGGCTCTGCACAACTCCCTGACAGGAGGGGGCAGCCGGGGGGGGTCGGGCTCTGCTCGCAGGGAACAGGGACAGGAGGAGAGGGAACGGCCTCAGGCTGGGCCAGGGGAGGCTCAGGTTGGACATGAGCAGGAATTTCCCCATGGAAAGGGTGCTCAGGCTCTGGAATTGCCCAGGGAGGTTGGGAGTGCCCATCCCTGGAGATGTCCAAGGAATTCGTGGTCGTGGCACTCAGTGCCAGGGTGGGCATCAGGCACAGCTTGGACTCGATGATCCTGGAGGGATTTTCCAACCTCAATGATTCCATCATTCTTTTTTTTTGAATGATTTTTCTCCCTTTCTACCCCAGAACCAGTTCTTTGAACCTTTTCTGTTTTCCCTGGGCGCAGGGAGCCAAAGCTGCTCCTGTATTTTAGGAATAATCCCCTTCTCCGGTTCCCTGCTGTCCACTGCCATTAATGCAGCTCAACATCAACCCTTGATGAGCAACCACGTTTTTAACGCCTGTTACAAAAATTCCATCCCTTCCACCCAAAGCCCCTCATTCACCGCATTTGTAAGCTCAGAAAAGAATGAAATCAGATTTGTCTGACACAACTTATTTTTCATGGAATGCTGTTGACTGGAATTAATTATATCCTTATCTTTTAATCCTTATTGATTTCCATATCAGCTTCCTCATTATTTCGCCTGGGACTGAGGGCAGATTAAGCAGCCTGGGAGTTTCCTGGATCATCACAACTGCTCTTTTTTTATTTTTTAAAGTTAAAAATTGCAACTTTTCCAATCTTCTGGAACATCTTTTTTTTATCACACTTATTAAGACTTAAGAGCAGTGGGGAGAGATTTTATAGAATAACTTTTTTCAGAATTCGTGACTGAAATTTATCTGGGTTTTCCTGAATTTCCCCTAATTTTGTCTTTTTAAAAAATGAGGCTCTTGGATCCTGAAGATGTTTCATCAATGCTTTGGGATATGAAAAACCTGGAAAAGTGGGAATTGTCCCTGTCCATGGCAGGGGTTGGAATGAGAGGAGCTTTGGATCCCTTCCAGTCCAAACCATTCCCTGATTCTGTAAATATTTTATGTTTGTGCTTTTCCAAAGTGATCTTGGGATGTTCTCACCCGACACACAAAATGCCTGCAATCCCTGGGGGGATGTGATCCCTTATCCCACTGCCCATTCCAAGGATTTCCCTACCTGTCTTGCTGTGGAATTGGGAAAAGTGGCAGAGGAGGAGCACAGAGAGGTGGGAGCGAGGTGGGGAGCAGCCACACTCTTGGAAAAGCGTGATTCTCTTCCCACGTTCCTGCTGGCAATTCCCTTCCTTTCCCTTCCCTATAATCCGGCTGTACCAGCCATAAAAAGCAGGATTCTGTGAGTGGGCGAGGAAACCTCACTCAGATGATTTAATAAATAGTCATTATTGATAATAATATGTTATTAGTCATTCATTTTTGGGCTTTGTCTCCCTGCGTTTCTCCAGGATCCAACACTGACAACTTTCTCCTGGATGTAAGTAGGTCATTCCTGATCCTATTCCCACTCAATAATTACAGGAGGAAAATTAAAATAGGTATAGTTTTCCCCATTTTCCTTTTATTCCCTGGAGTTTGTGCGTCGATAAATCCGCAACTTGCGTTGTTTACGTGTCACCCAGCCCAGTGGCAGTGACCCACTGCTGGAGTCAAAAGTTCATTAGTTCTGGTAGATTAGACAGCGTTAATTAACTAAGATTAAACATCCTTTTAAGCCAGCCTAAAGTGGCAGCTTATTAAAAAGCGTTTTCTGGTGGTTTGTTAAAGCAGACTGAAGTGACAGTGGAATTATATTTGTCCCATCAAACACACAGGTCGCTTGATGAGCTGGATGTTTCCTGCTTAATTACAACTGGATTATTCCATTGATTAAAATATGAGCTCGTTAAACCCGGGCGTGGAGCTAAGAGACATCCAGGAATCCTGGGAAAACAGGAGAGGGATGGGAAAAAGATGATTTTATAGGTTAATCACACTCCTTCCTGCTCAGAGCCTTGGTGTCAACTCCAGCACTTCCCAATCCCTGGAAGTGCCCAAGGCCAGGTTGGACGGGGCTTGGAGCAACCTGGGATAGGGGAAGGCGATCCCATGGCAGGGATGGGATTGGATGGGATTTAAGGTCCACCTAAAGGTCAGTGATGCCCTAAACAAAGCAAAACCCAGGCAAGATATCAGCATCACGAAATTATTAAGATTGGAAATGACCTCTGAAATCATCCATGTTGTTAGTTTGGAAAGGTTTCTTTTTTTAAGAGATCGAGGATTTAAGGGAAGGTGACAAAAATTTAATTTTCTCCTCTTTTCACTCAAGTTTTTGGGAATGCACTGGCAGGAACAAGCTCCGGGATCCTTGTTTGACCACGATCCATGTGCTGTGCCCCTGGCTCTCCAGGCGTCCGTCTGGAGACTCCAGGTTGGAAGGGACACAGGGTGACTCTGACAGATGGCAAGAAGGACTTTTATCCCATTTATTCCCTTCCCTGCACACCGAGTGTTTCTCGGGATAAAAGGACGTTGCTGATCGAGGGGCAAAGTGGGATAAATAAACACTGGAGAGTTCCAAAAATCCTGGGAAATCAGGGGAATAAAGATATTCCTTCTCCCTCCATAAACCCCAGATCTTGTCAGGATAAAGACGCTGATAAGAACAGGCAGAGCGAGGATTGTGAATTCCCTCGGAAAACTCTGGAGGCGCCATGTGGTGACAGTGCCTCGCGCAGGGCAAGCCAGCCGTGAAAACACGGGACACATTCCAGGCAGGAAAGGCACAGGGCCACAGAAATGAGAGGAAAAGTGCCAAGCATGCCAAGGAAAAGCTCCAGGAGCAGCATCGCAGTCGCCTCCACGTCTTCCAGCCTTGGCAGCTGCAGCCCTGTTGGAAAAACCGTTCCTGCTCCGATTTTGAGGGTGGGAGATGTGACAGTCAAAGCTGGGAGATTGTCCTGCCAAAAATTACTTCCTTGGAAGAGGCTGGGAGAAACAAATCCCCGCATGGACTCCAGCATTGATCAGCTTTCCAAGGAAAGGGCATTTAAAGGGTCGGTTTTTAAGGGATGATCCCAAATTAAATCATTAAGAAGGAAAATCAGAGCTGGAATCGTCAGGGGGTTTGGGGACTGAATGTAAGGAATTTCTGCCTTCTGTGTGACACTCCCAGGCCCAGCCATTTGTCAGCTCTTAGGGAGGCTCCAACCTTCCCTGTTTTTATCACGGAATCATGGAATGGTCTGAATTGACAGGGATATTGAAGAGGAACACCTTCCACTATCCCAGGGTGTTCCAAACCCCATCCAACCTGGCCTTGGACACTTCCAAGGATCCAGGGGCAGCCACAGCTTCTCTGGGAATCCTATGCCAAGGTCTCCCCACCCTCCCAGCCGGGAATTCCTAATTCCCAATATCCCATCCATCCCTGCCCTCTGGCACTGGGAAGCCATTCCCTGTGTCCTGTCCCTCCATCCCTTGTCCCCAGTCCCTCTCCAGCTCTCCTGGAGCCCCTTGAGGCCCTGCAAGGGGCTCTGAGCTCTCCCTGGAGCTTTCTCTTCTTTGGGTGAAAATTCCCAGCTCTCCCAGCCTTTTCTCCCAGCAGAGCAGCTCCATCCCTCGGATCATCCTGGTGCCTCCTCTGGAATTGCTCCAACACCTCCACATCCTTCTGCTGTTGGGAACTCCAGGGATGGAGCAGCTCTGCAGGTGGGGTCTCACCTGAGAGGCAGAATTCCCACCTTTCCTGCTGCCCATTTTCTGGGATCAGCCCAAGGCTGATGGATTTAACGGTTCCCATTTTGTTAACTCCAATCTAAATATACGGATAGAGTGGCACAACTCCATGATTCCATGCATTCCCAAGGACAGAGTGGCACAACTCCATGAATATCCCGAGCATTCCCAGACTTGTGTGTTCCTTTATCCCCCTGCAGCAGCCTTCCTATAGGAAAAGCATTCCCAATCCAACACTGCCTCCCTCCAGGCAGTTCCCTTTTATCCCGAGTGCCTCACCCCGATACATTCCCTAAAAAGGCATTGGGATGAGCTGTGTGCTGCAATAATATTCCCAGGAATAGAGGGCACGGGGATGACAAGGGATGCTCCTGTCAAGCTCCCGATGTCTACAGGACACATTTTCCTGTGTTTATGATTCCATTCACTCCAAAGGGAGCCATGGAATCAAATGCTCCACAGCATCCTGGAAATTCCCTCCTGGAAGTGTACTTCCTTCATCTGGGTGGTGACAGGGAATCAGCATAGCTGGAACTCTCTCTGGAGCAGTTTGGGAATTTCTCCAGGCAGAGGGAATGCATTTCAGTTATCCCACAGCACAGAGCTGGGATGAAGGGCTCATTTTTTTCCCCAGGATGCCAAGGATATGGGCTGGAACACAACCTGAGCTAAGAAAAGCTGATTATTGTCCCTGGATGGGGACACTGGGGACTCAGGTGGCATTAGCAGGTCACCTGTATTCAGTTCCTGAATTAATTGGGAACCACATGGAACTGCAACATGGAAAAAGTGGCAGAGGATTGGGAGGGAAGAGAAGGAGCTGCCCCATCCTGGTGACATCCCAGGGACCAAGGAACCAATGTTCCTGCAGGCTTCAGGTTTTGGTCACTACTCCAGCATCTTCTCCAGCTTTTTTAAAGTCCCTTCCAACCCGCAGAATCCTGGAATTGTTGAAGTTGGAGAAACCATCCAGGATCATTGAGTCCAAGCTGTGCCCAATCCCCACCTTGTCCCAAGCCCAGAGCATTGAGTGCCACATCCAGGAATTCCTTGGACACCTCCAGGGATGTTCCACCACCTTCCTGGGCACCCCCTGCCAAGGCCTGAGCACCCTTTCCATGAGGAAATTCCTGCTGATGTCCAACCTGAGCCTCCCCTGGCCCAGCCTGAGGCTGTTCCCTCTCCTCCTGTCCCTGTTCCCTGGGAGCAGATCCTGATTCCCCTTGGCTGCCCCCTCCTGTCAGGAAGAAACCAACCCCAATCCTATTATTCTGTGATTCCCTCATCTTCCCCAAACCCTCTCTTGAAACAGCCAACTAAAACCGTGGAAAAGTTTGTTCTTTTTCCCAGGAAACCTTAACCATGGTGAGAATGCGGGAGGCAAGGTGAGGAGAAAACACAGAGCAGAACTTTGAGCTATTTCTGGTTCCTAAATCATCTCTCAGTGGCACCAGATCCTCTCAGAGAGGTCACCAGGGGCCACCACGCAGCTGATGTGGCCTTGCCCTCAATGTGTGATCTCCTGGCATCTTCCGTGTCACTGCCATTTGACGAGGGTCCTCTCCTGGAATTCAGGGACACGTTGGAAAACACCTTGGAACAGTGGAGGTTTAAAGGTTTTATGGGAAAAGCTGGAAGGCTCTGAAGTTTCTGTTGTCGTGTCCTTGCCATAAAACCAAGTGGCAAAGGAGAAATCCCGTTGTATTTAACAGCCCCAGTGAAATCCATATTTATGGATCTGGGGGTTGAGATGCTAAAATGCATAAAAAAGGGAAGATTTATGGAGTTTGCTGTGCTGGCCTTTCCTTACAGAACTCATTAAAGGTTGTTCCCTCCCAAGGTGTGATTCTCCTGTCATCTCTCAAACCCTGCATTCCTGCTGGTCTAAATCCCAGAATTTATGGCTCTAACACACTCCAAACCCTAATATCCTCCACCTCTCAGGGCTTTTATTCCCATGGATTTATGGGCATTGACACTCAGGAGCTGCAGAACAGATCAAAGACTCCTGATCCTGCAGTGCTGGATCTGCCCCTTCCCTTTAGTCCAGTGCCCTCTCCCAAGGTGAAGGAATTCTGCATCCGGGACAATCCACAGCTCCCTGTTCCTTGATCTTTTGGGAAGTTTGTGCCTCAATAACTCAGCTCTGACCCACTGGGGTCTTGCTACAAATCCACGCTGGGAAGAGAATGGATGGGGGCAGCCCTGGAAAGGACTTGGGGGTGCTGGTGGGGGAGAGGGAGATTCCAGAGTGGCCATGGAACTGCTCCAAGGGCTCTGGAGCCAGGCTGGGAGAGCTCCAGATGTTCACCTGGAGAAGGGAAGGATCCAGGGAGAGCTCAGAGCCCCTTGCAGGGCCTAAAGGGGCTCCAGGAGAGCTGGAGAGGGACTGGGGACAAGGGATGGAGGGACAGGACACAGGGAATGGCTTCCCACTGCCAGAGGACAGGGATGGATGGGATATTGGGAATAAGGAATTCCCGTCTGGGAGGGTGAGGAGGCCGTGGCACAGGATTCCCAGAGAAGCTGTGGCTGCCCCTCATGCCAGTGGCACTCCCATGATTGGCATTTGGAAGTGCCTGATACCCACATTTCCATGTTCCTACAGATCAATAAGGGATCCACCTTGTCTCATCCGGTGTTTCCGTGTTCTCCAAAGTGGGATGACAGAATTCCTTCTCGTTTTATTTAGCTCTGTGATGAATAAAGGATCACGTTTGATGAGTACATGACACCTTCTGAGCAGCATTTCCTTTCATTCCCTTTGTTCCTTCGGATCCTTTTCCTTTGATTCTGACAGCAAATGAAATAATGATGAATCCCAGCTCTACCAGGCTGAGACTGGGGGTGTGACTGATTCATAACCGGGAATTCTGCTCCCACCACCTCCCTGTGTCAACCTAGGGGCATTCCCAATGTTTTTCCAACATTTCTATGGGCAGAACCTATTTTTCAAGATCAAGGTGTGTCTTGGAATAACTGGAATTTCCTTTTCTGAGATAGCGCAAGTGGCTGCTGGGGTGACAAGGGAAAGGCATATCCTGGATTTCACCATCAGGATAAACAATTTGGAAGTGGAAGAGATCCCTGAGAAAGAAGTGTGGGGTGGGAAGGAGGAATAAAACCTCCTTCAGATATTGGAGAAAAATCCCACAATGTTTGGAAGGGATATTAAATCCCATCCCATTCCAAACCCTTTCCATGGGCAGGGGCAATTTCCACTATCCCAGGGTGCTCCAAGCCCTGTCTGACCTGGCCTTGGACACTTCCAGGGATCCAGGGGCAGCCACAGCTTCTCTGGGAATTCTATTCCAGGGCCTCCCCACCCTCCCAGCCAGGAATACCTTCCTAAAACAATCAAATAAAAAAAAAACTTCCTAAAAATAATAAAATCAGGCTCAAAAATCAAGCTTTAAAAATTCCCTGATCCAACTGAAAAATAATCCAATTATTTATTTAAAGGTGTCCTCTAGGATTTGAAAGCTGCTGTAGGAATTCTGGATATTTGGGGCTGCATTCCCTTCGTGGATTTGGGGTGACAGCTCTGCACATCCCAGCAATAGCAACGGATTTGTATTCAGGCAGAAAGTTTGGCAGATACATGAATTTGGAAGCTCCTTGCGAGGATGATCCAGTATTTACTCTGGAATGGCTGAAAAGGCTCCAAATGGAACTCTAATCCATAAAAGAGCTCTTGAACGATGTTGTTATAAATTCCAATGATCCCTGGCGTGCCAGGCTGCAAATGAAGACTTCCAGGGAGGAGAAAGCCAGGGCTGGTGTTGGGATGCAGCGCAGTGGATTTGGCTGGGACAGAAAATCGCTGGGATTTTCATGGAATAACACAAAAAAGAGATTTCTGAAGGGAATTTATTTGCAGTGGAGATACCCTGGCCCATGGAAGAGCAGAGACACCTCCCACTATCCCAGACTGCTCCAAGCCCCAGTGTCCAACCTGGCCTTGGACACTTCCAGGGATCCAGGGGCAGCCACAGCTTCTCTGGGCACCCTGTGCCAGGGCCTCACCAACCTCACAGCCAGGAATTCCTTCCCAATATCCAACCTAAATCCCTCCTCTTCCAGTTTGAAGCCATCCCCTTGTCCTGTCACTCCAGTTCCTGATGAACAGCTCCTCTCCAGTTCCCTGTATCCCCTTCAGATCCTGGGATTTGCTGTGAGGTCTCCACACAACCTTCTTCTCACCAGGATAAACATTCCCAGCTTTCCCAGCCTGTCTCCATGGGGGAGGTGCTCCAATCCTATTATTCCTCAGTGCCCTGATGTGACTTTTAAAGGTTTTTTATGACCCGAACTGTGCTGTGGTTCTGGAGTTTTATGATTTTATTTATGTGATTATGATTATATTTATGTACCAAGTCAATATGATCTGGTAAATTAAAGATCTTGTCTAGAAAATAAAGACCACAGAGAGTCTGGAATTCCAATCCCACATGGATTGTCTTACTGGTACCTCAGGATTTTGGGTTTAATACTCATTTGTGATGAACATAACCAAGAATGAATCCCCCTCAACCCCCCAGTTGGTTTACAGACAATATTTGGGTAAATTTAATCAGTTATTCTGATTGTGTAGGAAAAGAGCTCAAAATAACCTGGAAACACAATGTTCAACATTCCAGAGCAGTTGGAATTGCAGGAAGGGAGGAGAATCCCTCAATGTGCTGGAGCGGAGCATCTCAAGGTCATCATTAAGCAAGAAGTGGAACTTTGCTGAGCTTGGCTTTGTTTGTGAATTCCTTTGGGTTCCTGAGGTAATGCTGGAGTGTTAATTGAGCAAAATCCAATACTTGGATTTGTGGCTTTAGGTGCAGAGGGATTCATAAGGAAAAGGCACACGGATCCCAGGAATTTCTGTTAACCCTGTGTTAAGCTAACGAAGGAAATTCTTTGGCCTTTGATAAGAGGCAGCAAAGTGCAGCCACCACAGGGATATTTTTTTTGTTCATTCCTTTAGTGCATCCCCAGGGCTGGGGCTGCAATTCCATCACAAATTCACAGCAATAATATTCCTGTGGGTTGAACAAGACAGGATGGATTTCTCCTGATTTTATTGTCACCTGCTCCCTAATCCATGTTATTCACCCTGTTAGGATCCCAGAAGGGTTTGGGGTGGAAGAGACCTTCTTATTCCATGGTCAGAGACACCTTTCACTATCCCAGGGTGCTCCAAGCCCCATCCAACCTGGCCTTGGACATTTCCAGAAGCCACTGGAACATCAGAGAGAGAGGATGGTCCCTTGGGAATTCTGTGGTGTGAGAAGACTCAGGATTAAGGTGCTGAGAATTTGGGGAGAATGACTCAGAAAGGGGCAAATAACAGTTAAAGATCTGTGGGGATAAAGGAGAACCAGGAGGAAAGGGAGTTGGGAAGAGGATGAGGAAAATGGGAGTTAAACCAGAGAGGAAATGGGAATTCACTTCCCTCATGAGAAGAGGATGAGGAAAATAGGAGTTAATCCAGAAAGGAAACAGGAATTCACTTCCCTCAGCAGCTCCCAGAGCAAAGAAGGCTCCTTCCCTCCCCAGCAGCTCTGAGTCATCGTGGCTTTCGAGATTTATGTCCCTTTTCCCACAGATCCCATTAAGCAGCCCCTGAACAATTCCATGAGCTGCATGATCCAATCTGCATCCAGCCAGGCAATTTTCTCCCTGCGTGTTCCCTAAATTCAATTGGTGCTGTTAATAGGAAGGTGAGAATCCACCAAAGAGCAGCCTTGGCTCCTAATTAACCCAATTAGAACTGTTTTATTACTCAACAGCCTCCTGCTAGTTCCTGTTTCCTTAAGGACTTCATAAAAATGCTGAATATCTTCCCTATTCCTGGAAATCCTTCGGAGCTGTGCATGGAGGAAAGGATACCTGGAGCAGACCAAGTGGATCAGGGAATTTTGGAGGATTTTCAGGGCTGGTTTTGCTCAAATTCAGATCAACGTGGGTTTGGTGGAGTCACAGCCCAAGAAACCGCAATTTCACCAGGGAAGTGCTGGTTTCCTCCAGGAATTTAGCAGGAAATATTGGTTTTGATGAAGATTTAGGAACTGGTGCCTCTTCCCACCAAGATGAACAGGCAGGAGATTTTTTTCCTTCTCCTTTTGCCTTAGTTTTCTATGAGGATTTTAGGATGATTGCACTGCTGTGCTCTATAACTTATAAAAATAAATTCTCTGCAAGGCTTGACCTTCTTAAATCCCAGAATCCCAGAGGCTGGAAAAGACTCCGGGATCACCGTGTCCAATCTGTGACCAATCCCTGTTTTGTGGAATAGAAATCCAGAAGATCGCAACAAGATGGAAATTGATTCAAAGCAAAGCCACTTTCCTTACTTTAAACATTCTGCAGGAAAAGTTCGTATCTGTTGTAATTCCTGTTTTCCATGGAATAAAAATCAATCCCAAGAACCACTGAAAATGAAAATGTCTCTGGCAATTATAATTCGGGAATGAAATTCTGCTTCATTCTAGCTTCAGTGAGAATCTGGGGAACTGCACAATTTTGGCTGTTTGTTTTAAGGTTCCCTCATCTCCTCTTAAAAATGGAACTTCTCATTTGGTTCTTGCATTGAAGAAGAGAAAAAATGGATGAAAAAACATGGAAGTAGGTGGATTGATGAAATCCTGCACCTGGATTTACACCAAAGGCCATGGTATGTGGGAAAAAGGCACTTCCAGCAGGATTTACAGCATCAGGGACAATGGGCAGCTCTTCAGGTTGGGATGGGCAGTGGGGTTGGTCTGGGGGATGTCCCAATCTGCCCTTGTTGGGCATTTGGGATTTGAGTTTTCCCCTTTTATTTCCGAGTTTGCATCAACTCCTTTCCCAGGGTGACCTCATCAAGGATATCTCATTCCCAAGGGACTGGAAACAGGGAGCTCAGGGCGATCCTTTCTTTGTAGCCATGATTATTAAAAATCTTGGTGAGAGCATCGGAGATCTTCGATTTCCAAGAATTTAAATGACAAATCCACGTTGGCCCACAAATCCTGCACACAATGATGTGAATTCACCCTCTTTCCCAGGAATTTTTTTCTTCCACAGGGTTGGGAGGTGCTGCAATGTCTCAAGTATGGAACCACAGAATCATTAATGTTGGAAAAGACCTCCAAGATCATCAAGTCCAACCTTGGACGAAGTTTTTTGAACACTCCCAGGGATGGAGACTCCTCCACTGCCCTGAGCTTGAAAATCCTTTCCCTGCAGAAATTTCCCAAATATCCAATCTGAACCTCCCCTGGCAAAGCCATTTTCCCTCTCCTTATCTCTTATTCCCTGGGAGCAGAGCCTGACCCCTCCAGCTCCACCCTCCTTCCAGGTGGTTTTAAAGAGCAACTCCCTGGAGTAGCAACAGCCTTGCCCTACTCAGGAGAGAGCTAAAGGTGAGTTCTGAGTGGGTTTTTTTGGGTTTCTCTTCACAGTGATGGAGATGTTATGCTCGAAGAACACGAAGCTAGAACTCTGCTGCTAAAAGGTGGTTTGAAGCAGAGAATTTTTATGAATTTTACAGGATTTTATTCCCTTGCTGACTCGGTGAAATGGGAAGAAGACAGCGATGGGTTTAGAGGAATTTTCTCCGTGATTTCAGAGTGGATTCCCTCTGGATACAAAAACAAAGGGACATCAAAGTGCTCTTAACGTGCTCGTTGTGTCCCATCTCCCAGTCCCATCCCTCAGGGACTCCACATCTTTGGGATGCAGCTCCACCCGACCTAAGCAGGAATTATTGGGGTTAAAAGAAGGTGAAATCCAATGGTTTCTGTTCTATGGGGCAGCCAGAAAAATGATTCAGGGATCTCCCTCTGCTCAGCTCCAACACTGGAATTCTGGGAATCAATTCCCACTGGATTTATAATCAGGGACAGAGCCCTCTTTCATTTCATCAGTCACTTCCCTTCCCTTGATTCCTTGACTTTATTTTCTTTAACCATTCATGAGCTGGAACCCTGGATTTTCCTCCGTTATCTCCATGAATCCCGGTGATACAAATCAAGGCATTTTGCCTTTTCTTGTTTTGTTTTGTTTTTTTTCCTGGCTGGGTATTGTTCACTTGGATGTCTGAGCGTTTCAGAGGGAACAGCAGAGTGGAAAGATCAAAAGGCAGAGGGAGCAGCAGAAGGGGCAGCGAGGGCTCGAAGAGATGAAAAGACGCCGGTGACAGATGATGACAACTCACGTGTGTCCCCAGCAGCGCGACATGAGTGTTGTTCTCAGCAGGATTTGAGGAAGCAAACAGCTTTGCTTGAAGCAGACAAAACAAAATGGGAAAAAAATTGATAGGGAGAGAGAGAGAGAAAAAAAAGTAAAAAAAGGCTGGAGCTGTCAGTGAGTCAGGATTTGTGTCGTGAAGGAACTGCAACATTTCCAGGGCTTTCATTCACAGATCAAGCTCTTCCCTGAGCTGTCTCCCTTCCCTTCCCCCATCCTGACTGATCTTTGAGTTATTCCCGCTCTAGGATAAGCAGCTTTTCTGTTTTCCCCTCTCCAAAGCCATTTTGCAATCCTGAGGCTCCTCGGAGCCCTTTCTGTGCTGTCTCCCAAATAAATCCCACCAGGAGCAGCTCTCCAGATCCGTCTCCCTATTTTTGCTCAAGGCTTCTGTTCATCCATTCAGATGGATTTGCCTGTGTTTGCCCAGCACTGAGCATTCGGATCCAGATTTTTGTGACTTTATAACAATTCATTTCGGAACATTTCACATCAGAGCACATCAACTGCTTAATAGGAGTCCGACTGTTCTGGAATCGCTCCTAAACTATTTAATGGGATCTGGTTTTTCCAGCAGCTTTGTCTCCCAGCTCCTCAGTTACAAAAATAACCAAACAACCCCTCTGGGGAAGCAGCTTCAAAAATTGCAGGAGTCTAAAAAAAATCCCAATTTTCATCATTGAAGCAGAGCAGTAAAACTCCCCACTCCATGGGTAGGCACCTGGAAAAGAGGAAGAGGGAATATAACGAGGTGGTCATGGAAAAGTTGCTCAATCCATTGGCTTAGCAGGGACAGGCAGCCAAATTTTTGGAAGCGAATGCTTGACTTTGGGGTTAAAACAAATGGGAGGCTCCCAAGAAAGTTGTGGAAGGTTCTTCTTAGCAGCAAAAAAATTCCTGTGCAATTCCTTAGGTTTGTCTGTCGTTTCTTCCCTCAATACAAAAGGATTATTAAAAAATTAAAAATAAAGTTCTACCATGTAGTGCCCAAAGGAATTCTGATGGGATAATGAGCAGGGATGCAGACAGAGGAAATTTTGGGATGGGATCGTGGGATAATCTCCCAGGAGGAAAGGATGACTTCATTCCATTGCTGGGTTGTTACTTTAGGCTGAGCACAACTTGAACCAACGACGTGAAATGATCCCTGTGATTCTGGCATTAATGAGTTTTATTGTCCTCTTTTATGATCAATCCCATTTTCCAGTGGTCCATATAATGGAATTGTGGGTAAATATTATCCATAAAAACACATGCCAGGGAGGAAAACTCGATGCTGTAAAAACTTAATGCCATAATTTTACCTCTGGTGCTGAGTGCTGCACATTCCCTGTTGGGCTGTGCACATTCCGTGGTTGGAATGCTCTCAGAACTTCCCAAATTGAGTTTTTTTCCTGCTTCTGGGAAGAGTGACATGGAGTGGAGCACTGCCAGTAGAGCTTCATTTCCTTCCCTGGAAAAATCAAAATCTGGGAATGGAAAAGAGGGGGAATAAAGAGACTTTGTGATATTTAATGGGAATGGAAATGTGACAGCCCCAGAAGCAGCTGGGACAATCCCTCCTGCCCATCTCCTGGAAGAAAGCTCCTCTGGAAGTGTCCAAGGAACTCCTGGAAGTGGCACTCAGTGCTCTGGGCTGGTGACAAGGTGGGGATTTGGAACAGCTTGGACTCAATGCTCTGGGAGGGCTTTTCCAACCTCAACAATTCCGTGATTCTGTGGTCCACGAAACTCTAAGCATTTCCCTCGGAATGCATAACTCAGCATAACCTTAGAATCCACCTAAACAAAAATCCTATATCAAAGTTTAATTAAGGGAAGTAAGGAATATTTTGGGGTGTATCCACGCAGGAATGTCTTCAATATCAGTGGGTTTTGGGCCAGCATCCCTGAGGCCATGAAATTCCTGGGCATTTATTTTTCCTTGAGACACAATGAGGATAAGAACACCTTCTTGAGTTTATGGGATCATGTTCCTGCTCTGGACAAAAATTGTAGGAGTTTGATGTAGTGAATTATAGGATAACGGAACAGTTTGGGATGGAAGGGATTTTAAAGATAATCCAGTGCCACCCTACGCCATGAACAGGGACAACTTCCACTGTCCCAGGTGGCTCCAGTCCCATCCAACCAGGCCTTGGACACTTCCAGGGACCCAGGGGCAGCCACAGCTTCTCTGGGAATTCCATTCCCTCCCCAACCCGACAGCCAAGAATTGCTTCCCAATATCCCACCTAAATCTACCCTCCATGTATTGAGGTATGTTTTCCCTCATTCCAAAATGGAATTTCCCATGATAATCCCTGGAAAATCTCCAAGGTCATGAGCAAAACCCAATAGATGATTTTCATTCACTGCCTAAGTCACCTGGCACAAAATGATGGAGTTTTATGGGATGCACTGGGGATCCTTTAGGAAAAATCTTTGTCTGGAACACCTTCAGAGTGGTTCATTCCTGGGATCCCAGTTTTTGATGGATCAGCCACTGAGAAGCTGAGTCACTGCTGTGTGAAGGGGTGAGATGCAGTTTTGTTTAGGAACTTGAATTTTAGAGACCAAAACCCAAGACAGATGAATCCCATTGCATGAGGAATAGAGATCGGTCAAAATTCCAAGTTTCTCCATTGTTACCAGGAGATTCCACTGCTGGTTTTTTTCCAGATTCCACAGCGATGAGAGGAAATGTTGACATCTCTAGGTCCTCCAAAACCAGAAAGTCACTCTTCAGACCTTCAGATTCCTGCCAGGAAAGGATGGGTTTAGGACAGGTCTGGAACGAAACACGTAAAAATCAGCCAGATGCTTTCCACTTCACTCCTTGGATCTGGAATGGAGCCCTTGGGAAGAAATTATCCAAGGAAAGGGGTGTGGTGGGAATGCCTTGGAGATAGACAGGAAAAACCCTTCAATTATTAAAGGTTTTCAAGGCACTCAACACCTCTGATTTTCCTGGAAACTGCTGTTCTCAGACAAGGAAGAGCAGATTTTCCAGCTGGTTTTCCCGCTGGGAAGACATTCCCTGTCACAGGAATGCTTCAATCTCCACCATGTCTGACACAGCTTTAATTTGTCCCTCCAGACTGAGGTCACCTGGAATTCCATCCTCTGCTGAGGCAACAGGAAGGTGAAGGAGTTCAAACGCTCGGGGAGGCTGCTCAGTGTCCATGTTTTGTTTGGGAAAAGAGAATTTTGAGCTCACGGAGCTGCTGCCACTCACGGCAGTGACGGATGGAGCAGCAGGGCTGGTTTGTGCCCGCTCCTGTCACACGCACACTTGGCCTTGTCCCCGAGCTAGGAAAAGCTGGAAGAATAAAGGAGATGAATGGCAAAGTGCTGCAGCTCTGGCAATAACCACCCGCCACAGATGGAAAACCAAGTCGTTTTCCCATCATTTTTCCCTTATCCGTCTTGGATACCCATGAGAAGGAGCTGGGATTTGCCCTGTGGCCCTGTGACAGCCTTGCACGAGCACTGAGCATCCCCAGCTCCGTAGGGAATTCAGATCCAGAACAGATTAATAATCCCAATTAGTCTCAAAATCCCATAATTGGTGTTTCAAACCCCCACATTTTGTGGAGGTTTTCAACTCCTCAGCTGCTCCCAGTCCATGAAACCACCCCAGTTTCCCCTGGAAAATGGAATGGGAACGTGTTCCAGTTGATTTGGAAGCAGAGTTTGAAGATCCCACAATAAATGAGGGGTGAAATGAGGGCACTGAACAATGCTAAAAAGCAAAATATTGATTTTTCTCTTATTAAGGCAGCAGCTTCTGCTCTGTGTGCAGGGAACGAGGCAGAGGAGCTGAGGATAACAATGGAATGTGGTCCTGAAATTAAAGATCCCATCACGAACAGCTCCAGCTGGAGCTGAACCTGTGTGTGCATCTTTATCTCTTTTCATTCCTTGATTTCAGCTGCTGATCTTATCTCATCACCCATTTTCTTCCTGGTAAATAAGATGCAGAGCTGCTCTCTAAATCAACACCTTCTTAATGCAGCCTTTTGTGGTGACCATAGCATGAGGGAAGCTCTTGAAGGCCTAATGAGCCTCATCAGCTGAATTATTTTAATTAACAGAGAAACGGGAGCAGCCTTTGCATGAGGGATTTTCGCTCTGAGGTGCTTTTCTCTTTTATAAAAAGAGGGGTTGTAAAAATTGGGTTGTTTGCTCCAAAAATGGAGCGAAGGCTCCCATTTCTAGAAGGAATAATTGAGATATCACACCAGTTTTTAGTGACACAACTTTTTAGTATTTATCCTATTAAAAGTTTTGGTGTTGGGCTGAAAAACCCATTTTAATCCTGGAAAAAACTGGAAAGAGAAATTCCTGCTTGCCTTTGGCCAGAGATGGGAAATCCACCTGGGGAGGTGGGGGGTGCTCATCACCCCTGCAAAAATCCAGTGTGGAGAGTGAGAAGTTAAAAGAGGGAAATTCCAAGCTTTTCCCAAAGTCCCTCAGATGCATCCATGGATCCTACAACCAGAGAAAAGCTGTGGGATAATCAGTGATGCCAAAAATCACTTCACACCGAGGTGATTCCATACAAGCACAAATTCCTGAGCTTTGAGATGTCCTGGATCTGGATATCTGCACACCTGGATCTGTTCTCCTTATCTTGATAGAACATTCCTAATAATTCCAATGTATCTTTTAACTTCTCTTCCCAAGCCATCCATCCTTCTCTGAGGCATTAAGAAAAAAAGCAAATGTTGATTAAAACAGGTGTCCGGTGTCCCAGCCATCAGTCCAGGCACTGCAAATCCTCCCAGGAGCCAAGCTAATTATGGAAAATCCAGCTAATAAAGGTAAATAACTTCTCCACGGGTGCTTTATAAATATCCAGGGAAAGGCAGCTGCACCGTCTGGTTATTCCATGGATGAGCGGTGGCTGCTGATTGATTACAAAGCTCCAGTCAGGATTTTATCAGCTCAATAACTCTGTAATCAGTCCCTTATCTCAGTTTTGCCTGATTAAAATTGCTGCACAAGTGGCTGTTCTTTCACACTCTCCTTCCCCGAGGGAATTTTGATGGACCACGGCAACGGGAGCTGTTTTTAAACGTCCAAGGTTTGCTCTGTGAGTTGCCTCCTTTGTGTTTGAAGGTGTGATTGGGATGTAAACTCAGGTTGTGGAGGTCATGGGGAAGATGTGCGCTGATGTCTGTACAAATAATTCCATGGGTGAGGGGATCGGTGTTAATGGCTCCAAAATGGGTTTTAATGTCTGTTCCCACTTCCAGATGTGGGTTTATTCCAGAGCCCGGACAGTTCCTGGTTCCTGAAACAGCCAAATGGGGCTGCACGAGGCTGAACTTCTGAATTTTGGGGTAAAATGACAGGTTTAAGGGTGGGATATGGGGCAGACAGTTCGGGAAGGCTGCACCTTCCTGGTACCTCAACAAGGGGGAAAGGAAGAGGGCACCGTGCAGCCAGGAGTTTGGGATGAAAGGAGGTTGCGCCCTCCGAAACCTCGAGAGAGAAAACCCCGTGGGCTGTGCCCTGGTGGACTCTCTGCTTTTATTCCAGTAAAGTGTGTCAAGAAAATTAATCCACAATGTCAGAGGTTTATGTCCAAAAAGGAGACAGAGGAGCCCTGTGACTTTATTGGAACAAAGGGAGAGGCCATGGGGCATTCCTCTGGGGTCTCTAGAGTTGCTGGAGGATGCAGCCTCCTTTTTATCCCGATTTCCTGGCCGCATTCCCCTCTTTCTCCACTGGCTGAGGGACTCGAGAGGTACAGACTTCCCAAATCACCTAATAGACCCCTTTTTCTTTGTATCTGTGTTCTTTGAGTCCATTGATAGGGAAGATGTGCGCTGGTGTCTGTATGTGGGTGAGGGGATGGGTGGGAACAGCTCTGAGATGGGGCTGGATGTCTGTCCCCACTTCCAGCCACGGGTTTGTTACAGTTTGGCTCCTGAAACAGCCAAATGGGGCCGCACAAGGCAGAACTTCTGAATTTTGGGGTAAAATGACAGGTTTAAGGGGGGATATGGGGTAGACGGTTTGGAAAGGCTGCACCTTCCTGGTACCTCAACAAGGGGGAAAGGAAGAGGGCACCGCGCGGCCGGGAGTTTGGGATAAAAGGAGGCTGCGCCCTCCGAAATCTCGAGAGAGAAAACCCCATGGGCTGTGCCCCAGGGGCCTCTATAACTTTATTGGAATGAAGCTGCAGGACTCCTCCAGCTCCGTTATGGACACTGCCTTTTCCCAATCGGATTTTCCGTACAAAGGCTTGTGGTGTGCTGGCCCAGAGGGGGTCCAGGGAATCTTGGAGGTGCCATTGCCCAGGACTGAAGGGGAGCTGGGTCAAATTTTAGGATTAATAGGGTATTGCAGGACCTGGATTAAGGACTTTTTTTTCTGTGACTTTTTAAACCCAGATAGCCCCAAAGTTGTGGTATGGACACCAGAAAGCAAAATTTCAGCCAAACTCGGAAAAGGAATTGGAATTGTACGTGGATGTTAACCAGAGCTGTGCCAAAGGAATTCTGGTCCTAAAATGTGTGACCCCTTGGCGAGGGGGTGGCTCCATGGTTTGCTCTAAGGGAACTGAGGCTCTGTTGGCTGTGGAATTGTGCAGCCACGGCTTTGATGGGAACTGATGGCAAAATAGTTAAATTGGAAATTCTCATAAGAAATGGAGCAGCTGATTTGGATTTTTAAAACCAGCAGAGAGTTTAGAGCCGCGCTCAGCCTAAGCCAGCCCAACATTTGGGGTTGGGTTTGGGTGTCCAGGGATTTTAAGAGATCCTGGTGGTTGCAGAGGTCCTCATTTTGGGAAAAAAGGGACAATTTGAGTCTACAGCTCCTGGGACTGCTCCAGGGATGTTAAACTGGGGATATTTTTAGTCTGGGCTTTCACAGGATCATGGAATCTTTTGGTTTGGAAGGGAGCTTTGGAAATGATCAAGTCCAAGGCAGGGTTTCCTGGAGCAGGTGCCACAGGAATGTGTCCAGGCGGGTCTGGAATGCCCTCCCTGTCCCTTGGCCCTGACAGATCCATGACAATACCACCCGTGCCCTTCCCACCACCTGCTGTGACTTTGTTCTCATCCCACAGCAAAAATGGGATGAGGGAGTGACAGTGACACCAAACTTCTCCTTCTGCTGACTTCACCATCCCAGCAGCTCCAGAAGTTTGGGAAAGGCCATTTTCCCTTCCCAGCTTGCAGGATGAGTCCCTCAAGCTCCAACACTGATGGCCAAGGTGTTCCCATGGGAGGTGTGTCCATATGGAGCCAGTGTTGGGAGCAGGACCCTTCCCAGCAGGATTTGGATGATGATGCACCTCCTTCACTGGAATTCAGTGGGAATGAAGAAATCCAAGCCTTTTTGGGAGTCCTGAGGAGTTCGACACCAACTGGACAAATCATTTCAGGAGTTATTTGTGAGCTAAGTGGAATCATGCTCTTCCAAACTTTCCCACTCTGAAATGCCATGGAATTTCCCAGGGCAGGCAGAGCAGCTCTGGCACAGGATCCAGAGGAAAATCTTCCTGTGGTGCAAAAGGAAATATTTTCCCATCATTTCTAGAAGAGAAAAGGGAATTTTAGAACCCTGCTGGTCCCAAACCTGGGTGAGTTTTTGGATCCAAGCCTTGCATGACACAACATTTTTAATTTTGGTAATTAATTTATTTATTTGAGGATCTGGATCCGTCCCCACGGGTTGGCTACAAGGCCTGGATGGATTATCCAAGGAAGCAGCATTCCCAAAGGTTTTGGTGGTGCAGAGTCCCTTTGTCACATATTTCCCAATTCATTAATTATTAATTAAGCCGTGACACAAAACATCTTGTGGGAGCTCGTGTCACCTCCTGTTAGCACCAGCTTCAGAAACAGGAAAATCTGGGATTGGGAAAGAGCCAAATTCCAGATTTCCAGGTCTAAGGCATCCCCCCTCTGCCCTCACCATCCAATTTTCCTGCTGATTTCATGGGATGAGGCAGGAATCCCATCAGCAGCCCCAGGCTGTGTTCCTGGATGGGAGCTGCTCTTCCAGACTCCTCCACATTTTTTCCATCCTGGCTGATTTTTGCCCAGGGATCAGCCAATATTTTGTTCTCCATCCAAACCTGCTCCTGAAGCAATTCCCGAATTCCTCTCCCATCCTTGCTTGGGGTTTTGCTGTTTCAAGGTCACGAGAATTCACTCTGCTGCAGTGCCAATAATTTATTCACTCTGAGGATTCTTGGAGCAGAGGATTTGAATAAAGTTAAAAATTCCACCCCTTTTTCTCCAACACTTTATTAGAACTGAATCCGCACTGAGCATTCCCCTTTTTTTTTTCCCCAATTAAATGCAGCTCTCCTTTTCTCAGGCAGTTTCAGATTCCTCCAAAGACAGGAATGGAAAGCATCAAACCCCAGGGAAATTCAGGAGCTGTCACATAATTGGGAAAGGGATTAAAAAATTGCTGGATCTGACTCTATTGCTTTGCGAGGTTCTTGGAATTTGCTCCTCTGGAAGTTGCTGCTGCTTAAACCAAGAGACAGAAAGGGAAACTCAGCTTTGATTCCAAAAACAAGTGACAAGGAAAGCTTTTCTTGGGAAAAACCTTGGACATGAGAAACGGGGGAAGTCTCTGAATTGACAGTCAAGCAAAAACTGGTGGTTTTTTGCAGGTTAAAAAGATGTTAAAAAATTAAAATCTGAAGAGAAATAAATTTTTGGATAATTTTGAAAGCTTTTGTTTTAATATTCCAAGACCTAATTTGGAGAGCAGGAACAACATGATAAATGTGGGGTTTTTTCCCACATTTTGCCTAGAATTGAAGCAGTGAGCGTCTTATAAGAAATATAATTTCCTTGAGCTCTTCTGAGTTTTTCTCTTTCAAGTTGTGTGAGAAGATCCAGGAAATGCCTCGGAATCTGGGTACCTCTATCCAGGGAATTCTGTCTTTTTAGGGCACTGACAGGTAATGATCTGACATTCCCAAAGTCTGGTGGAATCACCACCTTCCAAAAGTTATTTTTACTTCCAGTTCACCAAAAACTTTGATTTTTTGATCCCTCGGCTGGTGCCATACATGGTGTTCCCCTCCACATTCCTCCCACGTTTTCCATGAATTTTGGATCAGAATTCCAAGGCAGGTGGGACAATCAGCAAAGATCAGCCTTCAGAAACCCCACAACTCCTTCCTGCCTCAATTCCTGCTGCAGGAGAGCTTCCAAACCTCTTCCTTTCATATTCCTTCACTTGGAAGTGTTTCCTGTGCCATGTGGGATCTCATGGAATGGTTTGGGTTGGAAGGGCCCTTAAATCCCATCCCATTCCACCCCTGCCATGGGCATGGACACCTTCCACTGTCCCAGGCTGCTCCAAATCCCTTGAATACTTCCAGGGATGTGACATCCACAAAAAGCTTGACATTCCAGGACATTTCTCTTCACAGGCATTGGATTCCTCAGCTGTTCCATAAATATTCCTTTATGGAAACACGAAGTTGGGTGCCTGGAAATGAGCAGAGCTCCATTAAGCCCAGGGAACGGGGATGATTTGCCCCACTTGAGGGTTTCTCCCTGAATGTTTATTCCCAATGATCTGGGGATACAAAAAATGGGAAAAGGTTGGTGCAGCTTTGTGGATCTCCATCCATCTTCCCTGGTTTATCCTGGCAGTTGTCAGGAGGAAAAAGAAGATTTAATGATCTTCTTTCTCCCATTCATTTATGAGTTGATTAATTCAGTCCCACGGAAGGCGTGGAGCACCTCTCCTGGAAAAATGAAAGGCCTTGGATGCAGCTGAGGAATTTTTGCTCGCTCTGATATTCAATTTATAAAGAGCTTTTCCAAATATTTCCAGCAAATTCTTCTTAAAACAATATTATTTTACCCCCTCTCGGGAATAAGTGTTGCAGTCACTGGGAAAAGAGGATGGATGTAAAACTTGGGAATTTTATGGAGGAAAACAAAGGATTTAAATGACTCCTAAAGAATTTTTATATTGCTCTTTCTAAACCAAACCCCCTCACTTTAATAATAGAGTTCCTTGGATAAGTGAGTCACGCTCTTGGAATTAAATCCTGCTGATTTTATTGCTCAGGGCTCCTCGGTAATTTAGTTTTAAAAGTCCCACATGTTGATATTTTGGCCAGGAAAATTGACTTAATTTGAAAAAAATCCTTTATTAGTCATTAGGGTTGTTCGCAAATGATCCATTGGGCACCTGATCCGGGAATTCCCAGTTTTAAACAAATACAGGGATGACCCTGTTATTGTAGTCATGATTGAGCAGACTCTAAATTTTGGGTTCATATTTATTTCAACATCTGGAATTGCCAAATGAGTCCTTTAGCTGAGACCTTCATCCCATTTTCATCAGGAAAAAGAAACTTCTAAGGATTACGTGAGTCAGGAATTTCGGGATGTTGCTCAGCCATCAGTTTGGAATGAGGCATGGAATTTGATGCCTTCATTTATAACATTTACCAGGGATCCGTGCACCAAGATAAAAACTGAAAATCTTTGTTGGAATTACGGTTAGAAGGAATATTGGAGTTGGAAGGAATTGTGGTTTTTTCTGTTTCCAGGTTTTTATTGGAAAAGGCTGAAACACCTATAAATACACATTGCCTAAAATTTATTTTGAGAATATTAAATTATTAAATCCCAGTTTAATATCTGTTTTTTCCTCAAATGGGATGGAAAAATACAATTCCATGTTTTTATTAATTTGGAATTTCATTGTTGGTTAAAAACACTGAATTTCCAGATATGCAGCAGGTGTAGCAGCAAAAATGGAATTTCTCCTGATGGGATCTGTGGCTGTCCCAAGGGAAAGGGATGAATCCTGAGCTGCCCCACTCCTGATAAGTGTTATCATTTTGGGTGCCTCTTTCCAGGGAATTCTGTCTTTGTAGGGCACTGACAGGTAATGATCCAACATTCCCAAGGTCTGGTGGAACCACCACCTTCCAAAAGGTTTTTTTGCTTCCAGTCCACCAAAAACTTTAATTTTTTGAGATTTTTTTTTCTCAGATTTTGAGAGAAAAGCAATGCCTGAGAGCAAGAATTAAGATTCAAGTTTTAAATATAGACCAGGACAAAAAAAAATGGCATTGACGCCTCCGTGTCCTCAAGAGAAACGGATAAAACGCGGGAAGAGAAGGAATAATTAGGGATAAACTTCCCAGAAATCTGCATGTCATCTGCATAAAACCGGATCTCTGATCCATATCTTGAGATTCCCTGAGTCAGAGGGAGTGGGGAGGGAAAAAAGATGAGCCCAGAGAGATAAAGACCAGCCCAGGGAGATAAAAGACGAGCCCAGGAAAGAGCCCTGGGGGCATCAGAGGGATCTGATTGTGTGGAATTGGGGTGGATCAGCAAAAATGTGGGAATGTGAGGGATGTAAGGAGAAGACAAGAGGTGATGAGGAGTTCAGGACTGGGCTGCTCGTGGCTCCATCCTCAGGGAGGTTCTCAGCTGAGGGTTTCCCTGTAAATCACAGAATGGGGAATCCCACAAGGACTGGGGTAAAAATGAAACGGTGAAGTTGCCCTGGCCATAAATTTCTCTCCTACCTGTCCTTCGTGTTCCTGGAAGAGAGAATAAAGGCAGCAATGGAATTAGGGAAGGTTCTAGAGAGTCACTCATGGGAGGAGCAGCTGATGGAGCTGGGAAGGGGCTGGAGAATTCCTGAGGGAGCTGGGGCAGGGGCTGAGGCTGGAGAAAAGGAGGCTCAGGGGGGACCTTGTGGCTCTGCACAACTCCCTGACAGGAGGGGGCAGCCGGGGGGGGTCGGGCTCTGCTCCCAGGGAACAGGGACAGGAGGAGAGGGAACGGCCTCAGGCTGGGCCAGGGGAGGCTCAGGTTGGACATGAGCAGGAATTTCCCCACGGAAAGGGGGCTCAGGGTTTGGAACTGCCCGGGGAGGTTGGGAGTGTCCATCCCTGGAGATGTCCAAGGAATTCCTGGAGGTGGCACTGAGAGCTCTGGGCTGGGGACAAGGTGGGGATCAGTCAAAAGCTGGATTTGATGACCTTGGAAGACTTTTCCAACCTCCATGATTCTATTCCGCGATTCCGTGATGAACAAAGCTCCCTGCAGGACCCCTTAGGTCCCAAATCTGAGGAGTTTTCTCCTTGGAGTCTGCCAAAGGAATTATAACTTTAAAATCAGGATTCAGGGAAGCACTTCAGCTTTCCATGCAGAAAATCCATGTGGAAGTGCTTTGCTGGTTCAGGGCTAAATGAATTTGTAATGATTTTATTAACAACGCCTTGGACATAATTTCTGCATTAAATTCTAAACACCGGGTTTGACGAATTCAAACAATTACCCCGTGCAGCAAGAGCATTCATTAAAATTAATTATTACCTTCTCATTAAAATTAATTATTACCTGCTCCCTTTTTATGAATGGGCTGGACTCTTGATCAGCTGGAGTAAATCAGGAATATTCCGGGAATAGGAGGGAATTAATTTAAACCCTGAGGATCTGAGAGAAGTTTTTAGGGATCCCTGGATCCCAGATTAAAGCTGGAACAAAGTTGGGATCCGGAAAAAGCTGGAAACACAAAAATCAGGTGTTCAAAGCATCGTGCTGGGGGTTTAATGGGTTCACCTCCCAGCTCCAGCAAAGCCAGGCTTTAGTGGGAAAAGCCGGGATCTCACTGGAAAATGAAATGGGAATCTCAGGAATTATTGCTGTTATTTGCAATTTATGAAGTACCTGGAAGGGAGAACTCAGTGGAAAGGGGATTTGCTGTAAGTCCCACCTCACCCCCAGGAGATACTCCTAAACCTAGACCTAGACTTAAACCTAAACCTAGAGACACCCCTCTAACCCCTCCTTAATTTGGACATAAAAATTGTTCATAATTTCATCCACAAAACTTATCAAACTCCATCTTCCAGCTACTTCTCCTTCCCACACACTGATATTCCCTCAGGAAGTCAGCTCCAGGATTTTCCAGTTTCTAGCCCTGTTCAAACACCAATAATTCCTGTCTCAGCATTTTTCTTGATGTTAAATAACTCAATTCCCTCCTGTTTTGGGTTGGTTTTTGTTTCGTTTCCTTTCCCTCCTGGATATATTCATTAATATTCATTTCCCTTTCATTTTCCAACACCCAATATCCAAATGACCTGAGCATGGATGGATTTTCCATGTGTGCTCTGGTCCCAGGGAAGGCTCCTAAGCATTCCCAGAGCCAAGACCAATTGGTTCAACAACAGGAATTATTCCTGATGGAACTGGCTGGGAATTTGGCCTAATTAATGGAGGGAAATTATCCTGAGCATCCCATCACCCACCAGACTTCACCACTGGATGATCCCAGAGCTCCAGGAGTGTTTGGGCAATGCTCTCAGGGATAGGGTGGGATTGTTGGGATGTCCTGGGCAAAGCCAGGATTTGGACTGGATGATCCTTGTGGGTCCTTTCCGATTTGGAATATTCCATGATTCTCTCATCACCTCTACAGTGGCCAAAATGTCTCGTTATTGATGGTGGATGACCAGGAATGTTGAGAGTTCCCCGTTATCTGCTGCAATATCCAGCATGGAACTTCACCCAACCCCCAAATCCCATCAAAATGGGGGTTTGGAGAGTGCAAATTGTGGGATTTAGGGCTGGGAATTGGATGCAGGGTGTGGGAAGGAAAAGCAGAAATAATTTGGATTTTGGCACCGAATAGACACAACCAAGGGTTGTGAGGGGTTGAGGAACCCCTAAGCAGAGTGTGGGAAAGAAAAGCAGGAATAATTTGGATATTGGCACGGAAAAGACAAAACCAGGGCATGTGAGGAGCTGAGGAACCCCTGAGTCGAATGTGGGAAGGAAAAGTGGGAATAATTTGGATATTGGTACTGAAAAGACACAACCAGGAGATGTGAGGAGCTGAGGAACCTCTGAGTGAAATATGAGGAAGGAAAAGCAGGAATAATTTGGATATTGGCATGGAAAAGACACGACCAGGGGATGTGAGGAGTTGCTATCTCCACATGGGAATAGGGGAAAACAAAGCTCTGTTTTTAGGGAAACGGCTGCTTCTTAGGGATTAAAGGAACATCTGATAAACTGCACAGCTCCCATCTCTTATGAATATCCCAGTTTTTTTCCTCCTTTCAGAACAAATCCCACCTGAGGATCAGGAGCAAGGTTTTACCACTTAAAGTTTTTGCAGGATTTTACTTTTTCTTGTTTCATGAAATCATTTGGGAAGGTGGGATAGGGGAGAAGGCAGGAAAGGGAGGTGGGAATTATCTCAGTGAGCCTCATCCTGATGGGAATATTTTTTTATACTCCCACTGGGATTCCCTGCTTCCTTTGTAATTGCTCCAGGATTTCATATAAAAGACAGATAAAGGTGCCCCACGAATTTCCCATCCCTGGAAGTGTTCAAGGCCAGCTTGGATGGGGCTTGGAACAACCTGGGGTAGTGGAAAGTGTCCCTGCCCATGGCAGAGGTAGGAATGGGATGGAATTTAATGTCCTTTCCAACCCAAACCATTCCATGATTTTATTTACACTACATAAATTATCTACTCAAATTATTTACTTAAATCAATTTATAACCATGCCAAGGATCAGGAGAAGCAGGGACAGTGTGGAGTTCAAGGAAGAAGGATTTATGGAAATAAATCTGTGCCAAAAATTCCAGTCCATGCTCTGTGTCACTCACCAAGGACAAGGGAGTGAGATTGATGCAATCCTGGAATTCCAACCGCCCTTTGGAATTCATCACTTGTTGATCTGCAGCAAAACAAGAGGAAACGGCCTCGAGTTACACCAGCGGAGGTTTAGGTCGTAATTAGGGAAAAATTCTTCATGGAAAGGGTGATCAGACATTGGAATGGGCTGCTCAGGGCAGTGGTGGAATTCCCATCCCTGGAGGGATTTCATTCCCTGTGGATGCGGCACCTGGGGGCATGGGGCAGTGATGGGTTGGCAGTGCTGGGGAAGGGTTAAACTCCATGATCCTACAATCTGTTCCAACCTAAATGATCCCATGTTGGTATTTACCTTCCTGGAACGGTTATGGAGGCCGAAAAGGAAAAATTCCATCTCCACACCCCAATTCCGCCCATCCCACTCAGCATCTGCTGCCCAAACTGTCCCTGAGCGGCACTTCCCAGGAATTGCTCCTTTCTGAAGCCTTGGCTTTGCAAATATCACTCAGGTTAAGTGCTCCAGTTACAGGATTATTATCCAGCTATTCCCCGGAGCAGGGCATGGAGTGGAGAAGCCGGATAATGAACATAACGGAATTCTTGGCGCTTTACAGCCAGGGCCAGGCCGTGCCTTCCTTCCCTCCGTGGGGAGCACTAATTGGAGCAGTGCCTCAGCTCCGTGACAGGATGCCAATGGTGGGCAGGAACTCATTCATCAGCGGCTGGAGTGGCTAAAGAGGATGGATCTGCTGTCATCCTCAACGTTCCTGGAGCAGGCACACGAATAATCCATGGGAACAACGTCCCTGCCCCAGCACGAGGCGCCTTCAGGCTCCCAGTCTGATTAGATCCCACTTGTTCTCCATTAATCTGCTTTAATGAACTTCCTGACCTTCTCCCTCACTCCAGCCACGAGGAATTTCCCGGATAAATCACGCCTGGTACCGTAATCTTATTTTCCAAATAATCCCAATAACTCACGGGTGAATGTTTACAATGTTAGGGCTGAAAAGGAAATTAAATAATAAACATAGAGGTGGCTACTGTGACTAATTAATTGTGTGGTGCTCCATGATTCCCAGCTCTGATTCACGAGGAAAACTGGGAACGAGGATGCAGAGCGAACAATGAAATCCCATAAAAATTTATGCAGATGCCTCCAACAAATTTGTGCCATCATAAAGCAACCAGGAAAGGTCTTATTTATGGAGTGCGGCATAAATCAGGAGATTTAGTGGGATCTTCTAACAAAGGGAGAGTAATTAAATGCTTGGGAATCAGGGATTGGACACCATCTGTGAAAAATATCTGGAGAGGAGCAGTTAATAGGGGATGTCAGGATGTGTTGCTGGAGAAGTTCATGGACATGATTAAATCTCTTTTTTGTCTCTGCCCATAAATCAAATTGAGCTCAGGTAGTGAACTCCACATCCGTGCAGAGGGAAGGGAGGAGGAGGAGTCGTGTCTGGAGAGGTTTCAGGGAAGAGGAAAAAGTGGGAAAGAAAAGGATGTAGGAATGGCTTTTATGTCTTGGATTAGAAGGGGGAAAGGAGATGTTTGGGAAATATTGGATCAGAGAATCCTGGAATGGATTGGAAGAACCTTAAATCCCATCCCATTCCAGACTCTGCCATGGGCAGGGACACCTTCTACTATCCCAGGTTGCTCCAAGCCCCATCCAACCTGGCCTTGGACACTTCCAGGGATCCAGGGGCAGCTGCTCTGGGAATTCCAGCCCAGCTCCTCCCCACCCTCCCACACAGGAATTCCTTCCCAATATCCCATCCATCCCTGCCCTCTGGCAGTGGGAAGCCATTCCCTATGTCCTGTCCCTCCATGCCTTGTCCCCAGTCCCTCTCCAGCTCTCCTGGAGCCCCTATAGGTCTTGGAAGTGGCTCTGAGCTCTCCCTGGATCCTTTTCTCCAGGTGAACATTCCCAGCTCTCCCAGCCTGAGCAGAGGGGCTCCGCCCTTGGAGAATCTCCACGGATTCCTCTGGAATTACTCCAACAGCTCCTGCTCTTGGGAACCCCAGGGCTGGAGCAACTTTGCAGGTGAGGTCTCACCTGAGTGGGGCAGAGGAACAAAATTCCCCCTTTCCTGCTGTGGAATCAGCCCAGGATTGGGGAAATTCTCGATGTACACGGCCAGGCCACATCCACTGTCCTCATCTCCAAGACAAAATCTTGGAAATAAAGGAATTGTTTGGAGACCTTTGAGTGGTTCCAGAAGGAGCTGACCCTGTTAGTGGTGATTGACAGCTGGAGTCGCTCGGGTCAGGCTCACAGAAAATCCAGGCTGACCTCGGGTTCACCACTGCTCACTGCCACCTGCACCTCATTTATGGAGCCAGGGCAGGGATTTGGGAAGAAATCCAGTTAGGATTTAGTGATGGATTAAAGATCTCTTCGTAAACGGACGAAATGGATGCCGCTTCTCCAAAAAAGCTGAGTGCTGCCACAAAAAAGGGGAAAACAATTCTTCTGGAGAGCAGAGGAATCACAGGGAGGGGGGAACGCCTCCTCTTTGTTTTGAGCTCCTGTGAAATCCCTGACAGCTTAAAACCTTCCACAGAAAGGAAACATCACAGGGAAATGCTGTGGGAATGCTGACAGAGGGGTTTTGCAGCAAATTCCAGAGCTGGGAAGTGCAGGAACACGTGGAGTGTGTGCCCAGGAGAGGAGGCAAAAATATATGGGAACAAAGTACTGCAAAATTCTCTGTTTGCACAGCCAAAAAATGGGATTTTTCTGAGTTTGGGACAAAGCTCTGCCCGGATGTGGTGGAGCAGGAGAATCCAGGTAGGAATTCCTTCAGCCTGGCTCACAGGAATATATTTATTAGGCTGGGATAAGGCATTGCTGTCACCCTGTCCAAGCCCTGAGTGAATCTCCAGCCATAAAATCCAAAGAGAGATGGAAAAGATTCCTACTTGTGGGAGAAATGGAATTTTTTCCCATCCTGTGCAACCAAAAAATTCCCATCAAGGAGGTTGCCAGACCCTTGGAAGAGGTAGGGAAGAGGAGGAGCAGAGTTTAGGGCAAAAGTCGGGGAGGCAGAAGTTTGATCCTTCTCTAGATGAGAAATTCCAGAGGCTGGAGCACCGGATTCCCATGGAGAAGCCTTGACAAATCCATTGGCAGTAAGGAGAGGAACAGCTTGGCAGCTGATTCAAAATTCGGAATTCTGGAGAGCAAAGTGCTTTTCTTGTCCCATTTCCATTTTCCTGTGCCAAGGCTGGAATTTTTCTCCGGACTAATTTTTATTCCATGCCCTGAATGGGTGTTTTTATTTTCCTTTGCAGCCCCACATTATGAGCACAAAGTCGTGTAAATATTCCAAGCATCCCTGATTCCAAAAGCTGCTTCTCCAGCTTTGTTTTCCCTCAATAATTTTGGAGACAGAGGATATGAAAGCCGGGATTTTGCCAGTTCCCAAACTCCGGGGGATGAATGCCTTGTTAGAAAAGGATATTTACAGATATTTATTTCCTTCTCTGAACTCATCATTTCAAGCGAAATCCATTCATGGAGAGTGGCAGGAAACAAAATAATGTGGATGAGGTGGGAATACAATGGAAATTCCTGAGTTTTAGTTCTTCTAGCTGGGACTTTCCATTGGAAAACATTGCAAATTGTGGAATTATAGATCAAGATAATAATTGAACCAAAATAAAAGGGCAATCCCCTGATAAAGGTGTTTTATGTCAGGGGTAAGAGAGTAGAAAAGAAGTGCTTTAACAACACTTTGCAAAATCCCAGACTCCAAAAAATCCTTGGAAAACCTCATTGAAGGAAGCAGGACTTTGAAAGTAGGTGATGGATAATCAGAGGGATCAAACCTCTCCGGGCAATGGAGGATGAAATCCTTGGATACAAATAAAGGGAAGGATGGAAGAGGAGGGAATTGTTCCCCTTGCATTTGGTGCTGTTGGAATTATAACGGGATGAAGGAATTTTTTCCTTTGTCCACAGCTCCAGGAGAAGGTCAATGGGTTAAATAAGGCTCGTTCTGGAATCAAACAAAATTTGGGAATGTGGGAAAACAGGTCCTGGCAACAACAGGAGCATGAGGTGCGGAAGTTAGGAGGAGATGAAAAGAGCAAGGAAGGAATGACCCAGGGAATAAAAATCAGGATAATGGGCTCGGGAGCCTTCCAGCCTCGTCTGGAACAAAAGCCAGGAGCTGGAAGCTGAAATTGGACAAATTAAGAGGGGAAATAAAATCCAGGCCTGATGAGGAGAGAGAATTAAATGATGGGAGAATGGGCTGGGTGCTGGGAAACATATAAATATAAATAATATAAATATAAATATAAATAAGACTAATATCAATAATATCAATAATGCAAATAATATAAATATAAATATAAATATACATATATAAATGTACAAATATAGACACACAAGTATAAATAATATCTAAATATAAATGTAAATATAAATGTAAATGTAAATAGAAATAGAAATAGAAATAGAAATAGAAATAGAAATATATATATTAAAAAAAAGAGACTGGAAATGGGTGAATCAGTGGGGGATTACTTAAACCTGGTTATTTTAGGAAGGTGTCCTGACTGGTATCCCACAGGTGGTTTGTAGGATCAAATCAGAGAATCCTGGAATGGTTTGGGAACCTTAAATCCCATCTCATTCCACCCCCTGCCATGGCAGGGACACCTTCCACCATCCCAGATTTCTCCAAGCCCCAGTGTCCAACCTAGCCTTGGACACTTCCAGGGATCCAGGGGCAGCCCAAGCTGCTCTGGGAATTCCATCCCAGTCCCTCCCCACCCTCCCAGACAGGAATTCCCAATTCCCAATATCCCATCCATCCCTGCCCTCTGGCACTGGGAAGCCATTCCCTGTGTCCTGTCCCTCCATCCCTTGTCCCCAGTCCCTCTCCAGCTCTCCTGGAGCCCCTTTAGGCCCTGGAAGGGGCTCTGAGCTCTCCCTGGAGCCTTCTCCTCTCCAGGTGAACATTCCCAACTCTCCCAGCCTGGCTCCAGAGCCCTTGGAGCATCACCATGGCCCTATCCCTGGAAAACAAGGATAAATAATCCATGATTTCCTGACTGTCTGATGATCAGAATATAAAGATCCGAGAACACTTCCAATCCCCTCTTTTCTGGCCTGACTGGAGTTAATTTTGCTTACAAACCCCACAAAGGCTTTGGAGTTTTTCCCAAATCCTTTTCCACGTCCTTTCCTTCCATTCCCCCATCCGAGGAAGGCAAGATGGATTGTTCAGCAGTGACTCCTTGAACCCTCGGAGTGTGGAGACCGAGGAGGCAACGGGAGAAGATAAGAAAATAATTGTGGATCTGTCACTGGAACACGCGGAATTGTTGTCCCGGAGATTGGCAGAGGTTAATTAAAAATGTGAATTCCAAATGATTCCATTAAATTGGGACAAATCCCATTTGGAAGAGCCATTTTTCATTCTCAGCCCACGATCTCTCATTGAGTTGAAGGAGTAGTGTTCAGGTAACCTTCAGTGGGAACGATTTAAATCCCAAATTCCTGGATGCGTGGAATGGTGGCAGTGATTCCAAGGGTTTGGGTAGCTGGATCCCACAGTCCTGTGAGGGAGACAGATGTGTGCAATTAATTTTTGTTAATTAATGGATCCATTTTGCCCTCCTGGGTCTGTCTTTCCCATGCAATTCCTTGTATTCCAATGTGAACGCAAGAAGATTTCCCTGTTTTTTCCATGACTGGAGGGATAATTCCTTCTTTCCTTCAGAGAATCATCCAGAAAAAAGTATTTTTTATCCACTTTTGACATATTAAGATTAATTTTTAATTGAACTGGAGTGTAAACATTATCCAAGGAATTATTTCAACTCCTGAAACTCAGAAGCTTGAGTCTCTCAGGTTTCTGTGGTTGAAGAGACCCTAAAAAGACCTCAAAAATCCTGATAAAAACTCAAAAATCCTGATAAAAACCCAAAAAAGGGAACCTTTCAGAAAATCCTTGGCTTTCCGTGGACTTGCATATTTAACATTGAAGGCTGGAGTGTTAAATGGGATTTCTTTGGGATTTAAATGGGATTTTTTGGGATTTAAATGGGATTTTTTGGGATTTAAATGGGATTTCTTTGTCGGTGGTGACTCACAATTGACTTGCCCAGTGGCTGCTCTACAATAATTGATTTCCTTATTGCCCTGCAATAATTATTTCTGGAATTGGAGCTTTTTTTGGTTGGCTGAAGAATTGAAAATCCTCTTTTCTTCTGGAAAAGATAAAGCCTGACTTCCACGGCTTTGTGCTGACTCAAACTTGCTCCGACAAAACCTTTCCAGGGTCATTTTCAGTTCAGCTGAAGTGGCCTTTTAGGTGCAATCCAAGCTGAAAATGTCTTGGCTGAAATTGTTCCTAATTCAGAATTTCTTGGGCTGCTCCATTTAAAGAGAATATTTTGTGTGGGTGCGAGGACAACTCAAATTCTCTGTTAAATCCAGGTTCTTTTCCAAGCAGGAATGGGGAAAAGGAGACATTATGAATAACTAAAGGTCACCTTTCTGCCTGAAGGAGAAACGGGAAGATTTTTCTGTATTTTGGGATGCAAAAGCAACAATTTCTCACTGGTTTGGGAATAGGGAAATGTGTTTTATCTCACTGGGGAGAGATTGAAAAAGGAGATTTTCATTTTATGACAGTGGCAACATTTCAACCATGAGAGCTCTGCCAGTCCTGCACTCACTGGAGAATTCCAGTTGGGATTTACTAAAAAAACCTCCAGATTAGCACAGGAATTCTGTTTGGAAAAGGGAGTCACAGGAGTTTGAGCTTTCCTGGGTGAGTATTTGGAGAATTCCAATGTCCCAGCTGAGAAATGTGGCCAAAAGTGTTGAAAGCAAAACAGAAAATAGGACAGGACACGGGATGATGGTTTTAAGCAGGAAGAAGTGGATTTAGGTTGGATATTGGGAAGGAATTCCTGGCTGGGAGGGTGGTGAGGAGCTGAGATGGAATTCCCAGAGAAGCTGTGGCTGCTCCTGGATCCCTGGAAGTGTCCAAGGCCAGGTTGGACATTGGGGCTTGGAGAAATCTGGGGTAGTTGAACGTGTCCCTGCCCATGGGAACTGAATGGGATTTAAGGTCATTTAATGCTAAAATTTGATTTATAACCTTTTTTTCGCAAGATTTCGTGCATCTTTCCAACACTCTGACAACACAAGGATCCACGATGCTTTGCATTATCCACGACCATTCCATCAGGAATTAGGGAAAACCCAGCCTTTATTACACAGCTGATTTATCCCATGATCGTGGCTTTACTTTGTGCCTAAACCAGTGAATTTTCCATAGTTCAATCTCCTGGGAGAGGACAAATCATCCCAGAGTTCAGGCACTGCATTAACCACAGGGAGAGCTGATGTTCATTCCAAGATCTGATATTGGAATCCATAATGGAAATCGATTGGATTAAGCTGCAGGAACTTCATTATTGCAGCTCAGAAATCCTGGGAAGAAATGAGAGGCCACAGGAGGTGTCCAAGACAGAAATTCCCTGCTCTCTTCATCCTGCTGGGAATTCTGGGCGTGGATTTCTCCCAGATTTCTCCCAGATCAGACTCTGGATTTACTCTACACGCTAAGACTGACCCAACACCATGGTAAGAGGGAATTTCTAGAAATTCCAGAAAGGAACTGTCCCAGGAAACTTCTGGATAACTGAAAATCCCAACAAAAAAAAATTATTTGGGGTTTTTTTCTCCGTATTTTTTTCTTTTTCCTTTCTTTTCCTTGAATGATTGTTCTGGGCAATAAAGGAATTGTGAAGGGCTTCAGAATTCAGGGAATTCAGCAGGAAAACCCAGCTCTCCTGGGGCTCTTTAGCTCCATTTAAAGCAGTTCTCAGCTTCACAAGGAGAGCTTTTTCCTGGCAGGAATTGATTCCTGGGTTGCGTTTGTGATAAATAAAAGCTCTGATCCACCTGGAGCCTCCAGGGCCCCTCGGTGGAGCCTGAGATCAACGAGTTCATTCAGGAGTGTAAATCACAGGGATGTGAGAAGGGAACAAAATGTCTGGGTCCATCAAAAGGAAAATATTCCTTATTCCTGCTCTGCTCCAGGGGCAGATTGTTCATCTCCCGCTTTAGCAAATATTCCCCAGCTCAGCTCCCCAGCATTGCAGTTCGAGGAGTTTCTCTAAAAACCAAATGAAATCTGGAGGTGATGATTTAATTTCTCCCTCTCCTGATGGAGAAATATTGATTCTCCTCATGTTTAGACCCGTTTTATTTATTTTATTCTCCTCATCCTTTATAGCAGAGAATCCCAGAATGGTTTCGGTGGGAAAACTCATCTCGTTCCACGCCTCCCATGGAGCTAAAGATGCAGCTGGATAAACTTCCCTCTGACTATCCATTTTTCAGTTTTAATGGAATATTAACCTCCCTCTGACCATCCATTTTTAATTTTAGTGGGATATTTCCTGTAGGAATGCAACCAGTTAATTGCCATTATTTTGCCTCTATCAACACAGAGACTCCTCAGATTTTCTCAGGCCCGTCTCCCCTTCAAACAATAAATTCCAGGAGAATTAATATTATTAATGGTGAACGGTTAAAATGTGATGGGTGCACACCTGAAACACTGAAAAGAGACAAGAGGAGCTGGCATTTGACTGCCTGGGTCACATTTTGTCTGCCTGGAGGAAATAGATCAGGATTTGTGACAGTTCTGCTCATGCAGAAATAAAAAGATGCTGTCTCAGGAAGTGGGGGTTCACAGAGGGTCTGTGAAATCCATGGAAAAGAGATAAATCAGCTGAGCTGATTTGACATTAATGCAGTGTTTAATTTTTCCTGAATAAACTGTGTGGTGTCCTGATCATTATTTTAAACACTGTAAAGATTCAAAAAAATTTCTATTTTTTACAATATTAAATCAATTTTTATTGGAGTTACAGATCTTGGAGGTCAAGGAATCCAGTAATACCCTGTCTGAGCTCCTCCAAAATATCATGGGAGTGCTCCAGGAAATTCCTTGTTTCCTGACTGAGCTGAAACATCTTTAGATCATCTTCCCACATGGATTTAATGACTTTCCATGGATGAGAGTTCATTCATTGCACAGGTAAATTACATTAAATGTTAAAAAAATGCAATCCAGATTTCCTGCCAGATTTCTCCCAGTTCCTGCTTTCAGTCATGGATCTCCTCCTGTTTTTGGTGACTTGGGAAGATCCCACCTGGAATTTTTTTAGGCAGTGACTCAAAAAATCAATCAAGCCCCCACTTCCACTTCTCTTGGTTAAGCTGAACAAGACGAGCTGATTAAACCTCTGGGTGTTCCCTGAGTTTTCCAGGAAATAAAATGGAATTTTCTGGAAATAAAATGAAATAATTTCCCTCTTTTCCACAATTATCACTCTTTTTAAAGTCTAAATCATGCTATTTTTGGGGTTTTTTTTATCCTGGGTCACATTGTTCTCCTGGAGTGATCAACTTGTTCAACAAGGGGAGAATCTGGAATTTTAAATGGGAAGCTGGAAGCATCCTCAAGGTGTCTGATTAAGGAGTAGGTCCTAAAGGGGGATAAAGTACCTTTAGATTCTCCCCAGCAGCTGGATTTGGGGACAAAAGAGCCATCTTTCCACCCTGGAGGTGATCTTCTGATGAAATGCTGGATTTGGGAATGCCCCGGGCTAAAATGCCAAGATCCCCATGGAGAAAGAAGCCAAGGATGTGTCTGGGAGCGTAAAATGCACAAACACCCGGGAGACAGCCAGCATTCCATAGAATATTCGGGATCAGATCTCGATCGGTGGGGTTGGAATCAACCCCTTGGAGGGCTGAGAGTGGTGCAAAATCAGGCTGAGGGTACCCAAGGCCAACTCTCATCCATGGCCTTGTCACGCATTCCCAACTCCAAAGCCCTTTTCCATCTGTCCCTGGCTCGTTGCTCCATCTGGAGCAGGCCCAGGAAGCACCAGGAGCCGGAAAAGTGGTGATGCAAAGCACAGCTGCCTCTGGAAAGGAGCAAAGCTGGGAGAGAGTTAATGGAGATGGGAGCTGGGGAGCAGAACTCGGAGTTTTCCAACGGCGCGAGAGGAAAGTAATGGATTAGAAATCCCGCCTGTGGATTTATCCAGCCTGGAATGAAAAAAACAAGGAAACTCCATTAGTGGAATACATCTTTCCCACAGCTGTGGCTACGTTGAAGGCTCTGGGAGCACAGGAAACACCAATTTCCCTGCCCTGAGCATTGCTCCATTAGTGTCATCTCGGATGAGGAGGGAGAAAATGAGGATTTGAAAGCCTCAGGAATCTTGTTCCTCGGAAGGAGCAGCCCATGGGATGGAGGTGAATCCTGCAATCCCAGCCCTGCAGGGATGTTATTTAAGGAGCAGGGAGATGTTTTCCCAGCCCTGTGTTTGCGCTGTTTGCTCTTGAGGTCCTGAAGATGTGAAAATTTCAGGATTTCTCCCATTCCACTGTTGCCAAAAAAAGTAAAGGGGAACTTTTGCTTTGAGAGCAGAGCGGAGAAAATGGCACAGAGAAAATTCAGGAAAACAAGATGCCCTTGGCTTCACCCCAGGCTGCTTCCTGGGATCCAGCAAGCCTGGTAAAACATGGATTTAATCCTGAACTCTGCCTTACTTACATTGAAATCTTCCTGACTCCAAATTGTTGATGTCCAGCCTTGGGAACAGGCACAGAAGTCCTGGAATAGCCTGGAGGTGGCTGCCCCTCACTCCATCCCTGTGTCCAGCTGATGGAAGCTGGGACATTCCCTGGAAGCTGGAAATGAATCAGTTCCCACTTCTCCTGCCTCAAGGCCTGGCTGGATGGAGGAAATTAACTCAACGTCCTCTGCTTTCTCCTGGTTCATTCTTAGCTCCTAATACAAAAAAATTCCCACAGGAAATGGAATGGGGGTCTTGGATCCAACCTCTGCTCATCCCGGTGTTTCCCAGGTGCCCAAATCTGTCAGGCTGCTCCAGAGGGAAGTGGACTTGGACATCCAAGACATTCAACTCTTCCAGAGCTCCAGGAGGGTTTGGACAAGGATTTCAGGCCCAGGCTGGGATTGTTGGGCAGAGAAATCTGGGGGAAGGAAGGATTGGTTCGGAATATCTCTCTGGATATCTCACTGACACGATCTCTTGGAGATAATTTAACTTAACCAGGGAATGTGGCTGGAATTCCAGCAGGAAGAGGTGGGGGTCCTCTCCACTTTTCCTTGAAATTATGGATGTGCAGGAACATCCGGAGAGCTCCTTTGATGGCCTCCCAGCTTTTCCAAATGGAATTTCCTGTAATCACATCTTGGAACCTTTTTGACCATGATCATCTCATCCAAGTGCCCTTTTTTTTGAGGTTCTTGTGTCAGGGTCATTAAATCAGAGATGGGATTTGGGATCTGCAGGGATCAAGGGTTAACCAGGAAAAGGAATTTGTGGAATTGCACTGACCCCGTTCCTCCTTTGATTCCTCAACCTGGCCAAGCTCCCCTCCTGCTTCCTACCTCATCCACCTCTGTGAGGATGTGGTTTAAAAAACCAGGATTTGAATGAAAAAATCAGGATCAACAAAGACTCCCAGGAATGCTCTTGGCCACGCTAAGGATGAGAAACCTTCACCATCTCCTCAAAGACAAAGCTACAACCTCCAGGAGTCACCTCCAGGACAGACCCACGGTGGAGATCTGGATCCATCCCGGATGGAAAGGTTGAGATGCTGGATGTCTCCCTGTTTTTCCATGGAGGCAGATCACCAACGTGGTGATTTGCAGGATGCTGCCTTCCCATGAGGAAGGACATTTTTTTTGGGATGGAGGCAGAGCTGGGCCCATCTCCTCAGCCACATTAAAGTGGATAACGAGGATTTCCCCAACCCACATCCAGTTAAGGATCCCACGGTTGGACTCCATCACCCAAGAACTGTAGGACACAACTGTATTTTACAGGAATTCCTGAAGAAAACGTGGATGAGGAATTTACCCTGAATTAAAAGCAGGAGCTTTGTTTAAAAATATAAAATACAAAATGTAATTGTGTAATTCTCCAGCTGTGCTCGGCATTTTTTTCTTCAGCCTTCCAGCCCCAGGAGCTTTCCAAGTTGTCCAAACTCTCTCCTTTTCCCAAAGGAATTTTGCTCCAGTCCTACCTAACTTAATTCTTTGCCTGCTCTTTTTATGGTGTCAATTTATTCCCACATTCCCAGACATCCTTTTCCTAAAGCCTCTAGACCTGAGAGCTCTGATTGCTCCCATTGCTGGTGTTTTTGGGAAATACAGGAGCAAATTTCCAATAAATTCCGAATTCCAGATGGTTTTATTCCCTTTTTTTGGACTTCCTGCACTGCGTCGAGCAGCTGGATATGAATTTTTATTCCTGAGGTTTTTCTAGCAGGAAAAACAACTCTGAATCCGTCCATGGAGAATCCAAGTGTTTGTTTTCCCTGGGGTGGAAATCTCAAGGAGTATTTGGGAAATCTCCAGGATATTTCTGTGGATTCACTTCAAAGCTCCAGCAATTAGACAGAAAATGATGTGAATGCTGTGTGATCATTGCTCTAAAATATCAAAATTTTTAAAAACTCATTTATTTTTGTTAAACCAACAAATAAAAAAACCCCCAAAAATGTTTTGGAAAGCTTCTTTTTCTGTAGGAAATTCCAGGTGAAAAATCACAATGATTTTACAACGATTTTATAAATTCTTGTGGGCTTTAAGGTTCCTTCCAACCCCAACCATTCTGGAATTCTGGGATTTTCACCTTGTTAGTCCTTACTTAGCAAATACAAGATGGTTTGAGGAGAAAAAATCCACAATAATTTAACTTTTAACTCCTTTGTGCCTCCCAATTTTTCCCCAAGTGCTGGGATTCTGCTGCCAATCCAGCAGAAAAAAGGGATTGGATTTTTCCAGTGGTTTTAATAACCCCAATTCAGTCATTTTAACAAAGCCAAAGGAGTTTTTGATGATCTCTTTAACTGCTCAGTGCTGGGCTTTGTTCAGTGCCACTTAAATCTGATTAATTTCATCTTAATTCAATAACTGACATGAACTGCTGTACAACAGAAGATGAGAAATTATTTCAAGAGCATGGAATTGATTCCTGATGGATGATCCTTGGAATGAGCTGGAGGGGTGGGAAGGAGATGAGGATTTGGGATACAGCACAATGTGAGCAGGCCTAAAATTTCCATCCTGGCTTTGCCATAGAAATACCAAAAATGGAAGGAAAAATTCTTTTTTTTTTTAATTGTTGAAAAAAATTAACTCTGGGATTGCTGTGAAATATTTACATTTTTATTTAAATCTTTATTTGAGCTCTTTTATTTTCAATCAGCTGCAGGGTTGGGGTGGAGGAGTTAAAAATAGGGTTGTGATTATACGATCGTTACTCTGCTAAAATACGAAATTTAAAAAATCCCTCATTTGTTTTTGTTTAACAAAATTCACAAAATAATTTGTTTGTTACAAATTGGCAAAATAACCTCGTGGTCTATGTGTATGACTGGAAATAATTCATCCAAATTTTTACCGATAGGAAAAAGGTGACATTTTTCTGGGGTGAAATTCTTTTAGATGAACAAGGGGGTGCCTTCCTCAGCAGCACAGGATACAAAACTTGGGAGTTTGCCAGGATGCTGTGGGAGCTGGGAATTGTGGATTCACAGAATTCCAGACTGGTTTGGGATGGAAGGGAGCTTAAATCCCATCCCATTCCCATGGACAGGGACACGTTCCATTATCCCCGATTCCTCCAAGCCCCATCCAGCCTGGCCTTGGACACTTCCAGGGTTCCAGGGGCAGCCACAGCTGCTCTGGGAATTCCAGCCCAGCTCCTCCCCACCCTCCCAGACAGGAATTCCTTCCCAATATCCCATCCATCCCTGCCCTCTGGCACTGGGAAGCCATTCCCTGTGTCCTGTCCCTCCATCCCTTGTCCCCAGTCCCTCTCCAGCTCTCCTGGAGCCCCTTGAGGCCCTGCAAGGGGCTCTGAGCTCTCCCTGGATCCTTCTCTTCTCCAGGTGAGCATTCCCAACTCTCCCACTGGGATAGTGGAAGGTGTCCCTTCCCATGGCAGGGGTTGGTTGGAATGAGATGGACTTTAAATTCCTTCCCAGCCCAAACCATCCTGGAATTCCGTGCTTAAAACTTTTCCTTTCAAGCTGAAATCTCATCCCTAGAACCCCTTTACTTTTATGCTCTGGGGCAGATTTTCCATGAGGTTTTTCCTCCCTATGCTGCCCGAAGACCTAATTTCCACCACAAATAAAAAATTCACAAGGAACACTGCCCAAATTCCCTTTTTTTCCCCTTTAAACTCCCCCTTATTGAGAAAACAAGCAGCGTAAAGACAATTTCCCTTGGGTGGACCGCAGTTGTTGCTACAAGCCGGATTTTTGTGTAAGCTCTGTTAAACCCTGCTCGTATTCTTCTTTACAGGGCTTGGGTTTAATCATTCCCTGTGCAGCTGATGCAGATCCATTTGTCTGGGAAGAGAATTTCCACAGAAAATCAGCAACCTGCTCCGTGCCTCGGGGATATCTGAATATAAACACCCTGGCGGGGGCCACACTTCGTTTTCTGCGAGCGTGGTTGGGATCAAACTGGGATCATTACACAAAGAGGGGACACAAATAAAGGTCAGCAGGAGCCTCTGCCTTGGAAATAGTTGGAAAAAGCAAAACACATTCCCGTGGTTGGGGAATGATGTGGCAGGAATGAGTTGGTTTGTGTTTATCAGGGAAATTTGAGGTTTTTCTCTGCTTTTTTACCTTGTCCATGCTTCCCTCAGCCCTGTTCCTGCTCTGTTCCTCCATGAGGGAGCTGTGGGTGTGCCGGGCTGAAGAGTAAGAGTTGATCCATATGGGGTGAAAATTCCTGCCCACAGACCAGGATTTTGGGATCTGTGGTGTCCTCAAGAAGTTGCTGTGCTCAGACCCGTCCTGGGAATTTCCTGGGATATCCCCCACAGAACTTCCCTCGGTTTGCCCAGAGTGACCCCACCTGGATCCTCCAGGAAAAGTTTATTTAATATTTGCTTTGCTTTATTTCGCTCACGTTGAGCTTTTGAAACCTTGCCTGGAGAACTCTCTCCAGCTCAAATAAAGATGTGGAGACCACGGAGCTGCTCTGAGGGCTGGAGCTGCTCTGGAGCCAGGCTGGGAGAGCTGGGAATGTTCATCTGGAGAAGAGAAAGCTCCAGGGAGAGCTCAGAGCCCCTTGCAGGGTCTAAAGGGGCTCCAGGAGAGCTGGAGAGGGACTGGGGATAAGGGATGGAGGGACAGGACACAGGGAATGGCTTCAAATTGGAAAAGGAGAGATTTAGCTGGGTATTGGGAAGGAATTCGTGTGTGGGAGGGTGGGGAGGGGCCGAGATAGAATCCCCAAGGAGCTGTGGCTGCCCCTGGATCCCTGGAAGTGTCCAAGGCCAGGTTGGACACTGGGGCTTGGAGCAGCCTGGGACAGTGGGAAGTGCCCCTGCCCGTGGCAGGGGTGGCACTGGAGGATGTTCCATGATTCCATGACTCCGTGATTCTACAATTCCAAGTTGTGCCAATGTTTTTACAGCCCTCACGGGATCAAACTTCTTCTCGAACCAAATCGAATGGCATCAAATCGAATCAAATCGAATCGAATCTAACCTAAACCAACCCTCTTTTATTTTAAAACCTTTCCCGTTGGACCAACACAGATAAAAAGTTTGTCCCCCTCAGTTATTCCACCTTAAAAGCGGCTTTTGAAAGTCCTTCCTTACTCAAAAGAAATCTTGGACCTTTTCCATTTTCCTTTCCGGCAGCGCTGCAGAAATGCTGGAGGCTGCAGGGACCCAGTCCAAGGCCTGTTAATACCAGCTCCAAAGTTGCCAGAGGGTTTTAGATCAGGAATGCTGTTCCCAAGGATTATCTCCTCTGCTGGCCAGGCCATGGAGATGAAATCATCCTGATAAAACCTCCAACATTTGCCCAACGTTGGGCTCCTCCCCATATTGAGTAGGTCAGAATTTGCATCAAAAATCCCTTTTTAAGGTCAGCAAATACACAAGACAATTTAAATGGGAAAGCTCATCCAAGAGAGGCAGAATCCATGGGAAATTTGGGAGCATCTTTGTTTGGGGTTGATCTTCCTGCATGATCCCAAAGCCAAAGTTGGAATTTAACATTTTGGAGGGTTTAATTTGGGCCGCAATGATGTCATAATCGATCTAGTAATAATCAATAAAGTTCCATGTTGATGATCAGTGTGGGGTTTTTTGGGGTTTATTTAATTAATAAAGTGCTTAATTAAAGACCGGAAAATCCCTCCAGTCACTGGGAATCACCAGATAAGCAACATTTATTATTTTCTTTCTATTTTCTCTCTTTCCCATTTTCTTCCTCTTCTATTACCTTTTGAAAGTGTGATCAGAATTGGCTTCTCTTTGCAGTTCTGCTCTGCCAGAGTTGTGGAGACCAAAATGATCTCAGATTTCCCCAGAAAAGGAGAGGAACATGAGATTATTTCCACTTTTCCTGTGCTGAGCTTGTGAAAACAGCATCAGGCTCTCACTGCATCCCAGATGATAAAAAACTCCCTGTTTTTCACACAAAAAATGGTGATAAAATCCCCTGTACGGCACAAAGAAGGGTTGAAAATCTCTGATTTTTCGCTCCTGGGTTTAATTTTGGGTTGAGAAAAATTCTGTTTGCTCTGGTTGTAGAATGAGGGCTGGAGCAGGCTTGGAAATCAAAGGTTTATCGCAGTAAAAGTTGCACACCTGAGTATCCAAATCCTCTCTGGATTTACACCTGATTTATGCTGGCTCAGGAATCCATCTCCCATTGGATTTTGGAGAATTCCAGGTCCAACCCCATCTCCTGGGATGCAGCCACAGGATGCAGAACGAGCGAAGATCATTTAATTGTCCATTCCCAGAATCTGGGGGAGAAGGAATCCCCCAAGCGAGGAGCACAAATCCGACCGTGCTCACAACAGATTTGCTATGGATCCAGCTGATTTCCCAATGAACCCGTGGATATTTCCTGATTAATTCGGGTTTGGAAGATGGAATGGGCCAGGGCTCTTTTCTCTGGGTGGAAAGGAACGGAACGGGATCAAAGCTACAGCCCCGCTGTCTCTAAGAATAAGATGATTTAGGGGATTAAGGTGGTTAAGATATGACCCGTCCCGTGTCAGGGCCTGGGAATGCTCCTTCCATTGGATCCTGGAATCCTGGGATAGTATTTCCCATCTCCCTGAGAAAATATTTTCAATGTGTTGAGTACACTCAGCAAGGGATGGCTGGAATTAAAAGTGAGTTTTCCAAGAACATTCCGGTAGATATTCCATATTTATAATAAATTTAAGTTACTCCCTGGTTTTAAGGTTCTTAACCTGCACGTTTCATCCTATAAATGCTGTGGAAAAACTTCATTTCCCTGCCTGTTTTGATATTCCATAATCCATTCTCACCACAGGCAAACCTTGGAAAATCCTCCTGGCTGGGGATTCCTTTCCCTTTTATTCCTGGATTCCCATTCAAGGCTTCCCACTGACCTCTGCCCGCCTGAGAATATCAATAAAAGTGAATAAATAGAAATTTTTAGATTAAAAAATTCTGGGAGCACCACAGCTCCTGGAAAAAGCCTCCCAAATATTTATTGAGATATAAACCCTAAAAAATTCTTTCCAATGTCATCCCTAATTTCTGCCTCTCAGCTTCCCAGAGCCTCTCTCATGACTGTTTTCTCCTCCTCCACCTCCACAGCTCCTACTTTTGTCCCGAAATCCCCACCTGCTCTTCCCTTCCCTTCCCATCCTACCGCCCACGCACCTGTCACGCTCCAAGGGTGGCTTCCCTCTCCTGGCAGCTTATCCTGAGCTTTTTATAGGAGCAGCAGCACAGCAGCACCAGTTAGTGCCCCAAATTCTTGCAGGAATATCATTAAGTGTGGAAAGAAACTCCTAATTAAAGACTCGTTTGTAATTTCCCTCCGTTTGTAACGCTCCGGCAGAACTTTCCCGTCTTGAAATAAATTAACAGGGAGAGGATTCAGCTGGAATTTGCCTTGGTTGGTTTTCAGGGTTATCCCTCCAGAAAATATCAGGGTGAGCCCAGGAAAAGTGGATGAACTTTGGAGAAATCCCGCTATAGTGTCCCATTCCAATAGGGAAGGGAACACGTGGGAATGCCGGTGCCTGTGGGGGAAAAGGAATGATAAAAGTCAGAGGATCTGGAAAAGATTCCAAAGTTTTATGAATAAATTATAAATATGGCGTGGGAATTGGGGTTGGATTGCCCCTGATGTCCTGGGATGAGCCCATGGGAGTGGGGTTTTGGATAAGGGGTGGGACAAAAGGGAACAGAGAGAAGGAGAACGGGATAAAGGGAGATCTCCAGGGCTGGCTCCAGCACTGATCCAGCTGAGGTGGGGTGCAGGGTCCTGGGGCACATCCCAGGATTTGGGGACACCTTTTTAGGGATGAGTTTTCCATATCATGGAGGAAAAATCAGTTCTTGTGCTCAGTTTGTTCTTCCAGACTTCCTGGGGATTGGTTGGAGGCTCCGGGGTCTGGGATGGTCTCGATCCCTCTGCAGTCCATGGGCAATTCCCAGCCTCATTCTCACCCTGGAGCCAGACCAGGGATGTCATTCCCAGAAAATTCCCACCTTCCCATGGCCCCTTCTCCAGCCACATCCTGTTTTTCCCATGGATTATTCCCAATAATCCTTGGAATTCTCCATCTGGCTTTTTGGGACACACATCCCTGAGCTCCTGGGGTTCTCCACCCAGGAGAAACTTGGATCAGCTCAATATAGTCTATATTTTCCATCAATAATTATCTCTAATAATATCTCTTCTTTTCCTGCTCTCCTGTGTCTAAAAAAGGTGGGAATGAGGAAGCCAAGCCAATACTTTTAGTCCCAGGTTTAAGGATAAAACCCTTCTGCATCTGGAATTTTAACATGGAATTTTTGGCGACCAGGAGAAGTTTTCTTGTGCTCAGGAAATCAGGCCATTAAATAATATCAGGTATTAATAATCCAGATATTAAATGTTTTAAAAATTGATGAGTTTTAATAAGAGGGACTTCTTATATCTGGAAAAAAAAGTTCTCCAGCATCTCCATCCTCATTCCAGTTCCACATCCAAAGAAAATCCTTAATCTCCTTGTGCCTGATTATGGTGCCTTTAATTCCTCAGATTTTTAAGGTTTTGAAGGATTTTAGGGAGGTCAGGTCTTGCTTGAGGGATCAAACATTTTCCATGGATGAAAATTGTTAACAGCAAAAAAAAAGTCACTGAAAACCCCCAATTTAAATCATTTCTGTGTGTGGTGGGTGGCTTATTCCACTTTATTTTTGTGGAAGTATGTAGTTATATCTGAAATAAAAGGAATATTACACATCCCTTTTTTATACTCAAAAGCCAGTAAAAAAAAGAAAATTAAATTGGGTCACAGTAAGAAAAAAAAATTAAAAATAGGAAAAAAAAGTATCATTTTCTTAACGTTCTGCTGAACATTCTGGATTTATGAAAGGAAATGAGACAATTTATGCGATCAAATCTGCCAGTGTTTCATTTGAAATCCATAAAACAATATTATTTTTATGTTCAGAGCTTGGGTTTTAGGTAGAGGATGTGATCCCACACATCAGCACCCCCAATGAGGGGATTTACAAGGGAAATGCAGCTTTTCCAGACAATCTCCTTCTATTTTGCATTTCTCTTCTGGTGGAGCAGAATTCCAAAGACACAGCTCCTGTTAAATGAAGAGGACTTTTCATCCCGATCTTCTGAGTATTCCCAGAATCAGCCATGAGAGTGATTGGGATGAAACATGGAATTAATTCCAAATATTTGGCTTCTGAATGGAAAAGGGAGCTCAGGCTCTGGCACCCGTGGGTGCAACAGAGCCACGATTCCAGGGAATCTGAGCCAGCTGACTCCTAATTTTTATTTATAGCCTTCATCACCAGAAATCACGCACCTCAATCTCTTTTTTTTTAAGGGAAAAACCTGAAAAACTTTACGAAACATTTGTTAGATCTCTTTGCTTCCACTAAAATCTACAAAGAACGCTGTAATTCCCTTTGAGCTTTAAAACAAAACACTGGTGGACAACTCACATCCACAATCTTCCCACATTCCCGTGGAATCCGATTTCTTCCCATCTCCAACTTAAAACCACAACTCATTTTGCTGGGTGTGAGACCTTTTCAACCCCATTTTGTATAAAACAACCCAACCCATGAAGGAAAAAGGGAAAGGAGAGGGCACTATTTTTATTTTCTTGGGACCAGGAAGCTCCGTTTGAGGCTGTTTTCCCACAATGTTGGGAATTTTGGAGGTGGGGATGCTCCAAATAATTTGCTTTGCTAATTATTCATCTCTTTTTTTGCCCCTCACATCACTGTCGAGCTCGAAGTCTGGGGTCAAGGAATGTTTCTCTGCCAAAAGCTGTTCCTGTTTATTCCCTGAGATTCCTTTATCCCTCTTTTCACCGTTTCCTTCCAGCTCTGTGCTGAACAAACGCATCCCCAGGTAAAAATGGCTTTTCTAACAACGAGCATGAAATGAAGACTATTTCACACGGCTACAACAATCCCCAGCATTCCCAGGAAAAATTCCAGCCTCAGTCTGTGGAAAAAGAGGAATCAAATGTCACAGAAAGACCTCGTGAATGACCTCGTGTTCCACAAGGCAAATATTGAATTCCCAGCATTTCGTGTGCAGTAAATGGAGCTGAAACACCTCGGATTTATCCATTGAAGCTTGGAGCTGTCACTGCTTTGGAGTTTGTTTTTTTTTTCCATGTCTTTCTCCTGCTCTTTTTCTGGATAAATAGACAGCCAGGCAAAGGTTGGGCACAGCAGAGCAAATCGAGATTCCTGCACCTCTTGTTAAAAGGTGGGAAAAGGGGAAATGGCCTCAAGTCACACCAGGGGAGGAGGAGTTGGGATATTGGGAAAAAAATTCTTCACTGGAAGTGCGGTGAATTATTGCAGTTACCATCCCTGGAGATGTTCAAAAACCATGGGAATATGACGGAAAAATGGAGCTGGGGAAGGGGCTGGAGCATCAGGAGCAGCTGAGGGACCTCAAATCCTGTGCCCAGTTTTGGGCCCCTCGTGACGAGAAGGACATGGAGGGGCTGGAGCGTGTCCAGGGAAGGGAATGGAGTTGGGAAGGGACTGGAGCACCAGGAGCAGCTGAGGGACTTCAAATCCTGGCTGGACATGAGCCAGGGGTGCCCAGGTGGGCAAGAGGCCAAAGGAAGCTGGGCTGGATCAGGAATTGTGTGGGAGCAGGAGCAGGGCAGGGATTATCCCGCTGTGCTGGGCACTGTGAGGGACCTCCGACCCTGGGGGCAGCTCTGGGTCCCTTGTGACAAGAAGGACATGGAGAGGCTGGAGCGGGTCCAGGGAAGGGAACGGGGCTGGGAAGGAGTTGGAGAATTCCTGAGGGAGCTGGGAAAGGGGCTGAGGCTGGAGAAAAGGAGGCTCAGGGGGGACCTTGTGGCTCTGCACAACTCCCTGACAGGAGGGGGCAGCCGGGGAGGGGTCGGGCTCGGCTCCCAGGGAACAGGGACAGGAGGAGAAGGAACGGCCTCAAACTGCACCAGAGGAAGTTTAAATCGGATATTAGGAAGAATTTCTTCATGGAAGGGTCGGAACAGGCTGGAATCCCTGGAGTGCCCAACCCTGGACATGCTCCAGGCCCTCAATGTCCTTCTTTTCACAAGGGGCCCAGAGGGGCTCAAAACTGCTCCCAGGGTTTGAGGTCCCTCACAGGGGGACAATCCCTGCCCTGCTCCTGCTCCCACACAATTCCTGATCCAGCCCAGGTGCCTTCAGCCTCTTGCCCACCTGGGCACCCCTGGCTCATGTCCAGCCAGGATTTGAGGTCCCTCAGCCCCTCCTGGTGCTCCAGCCCCTTCCCAGCTCCATTCTCTTCCCTGGACGCGCTCCAGTCCCTCGAAGTCCTTCTTGTCACGAGGGGCCCAAAGCTGTCTCCAGGATCTGAGGTCCCTCACAGCACCCCCAGCACAGGGGGCAATCAGGACAATCCCTGCCCTGCTCCTGCTCCCACACAATTCCTGATCCAACCCAGCTTCCTTTGGTCTCTTGCCCACCTGGGCACCCCTGGCTCATGTCCAGCTGCTGCCACCTGGGGACATTGAATATCTGAATTACTTGAAACAGGAGCAGAATTGGGCACAGGTGCCTCAGGAGGGCCAGGCCCAGCCCTGGTGTCACAAAGGCTGTAAATAATTGTGTCACTCAGTGACAGAGGGGTTCAGGTGTCCGTGACCTCCCTGCCTCTGGAAGCACGGCACTGATTTTCCATGGAGTTGTTAATAAGCTCTGCTTCCCAATTCCGCAGTAGATTTACCCCTTATCTGACCAGGAAATCCGGTTTGTTTAAATTTAATCCTGGCTCAGCCTCGGGAAGGCTTGGGATTATCAGATGCATTCTCTATCGAGCGGTGCTGGCATCGCACACAGCCAAGAAATGCTGATTTTTTTTCCACCTTCATAATGAAAAATAAGAAATTGAGTCACAGCATATATGGCCTTTATCAAAATATTTCCTTTTATAGGGAAAAAGCTGAGTGCAAACACTCACTCTGCATTCTTAGGTGAAGTATTATTTAGGAAAATGATTTATTGCTCACCAGCAAGGCATCCCCAACATTTAAAAGTAGTTTAAGTAGAAAAGTTCTGATATTTAATTATGGTAAGAAATTCCCTTTTATTATGCTCTGTTTATGGCTCTTCCACCACCAGTATTAGAGCGAGATAAAGTCATCCCCAAACCCCAGAATTTCTGAATTTTGAGTGTGTGGAGATGACGTTTTTGGGGACATAATTGATACCTGCTTATCACCCAGCTGAATAATGAGCATTTCCACACCTGTGGCTTTGATGTGCAGGCCGTAAATTCCCAAATTAGCTCTCTGATTTTTATCCTTTTCAAGATGGAATTACATATATTTGAAGGGAGCAGTGAATTAATTTTGGGATTTGGATTTAAGCTGCACTGCTCTATCGCGAGTTCTTGGTAACCTCTTGCTGCCTGTGCTGTTCCCTGGATAAAAGGCCTTGGACGATTGATGTGTTTTGGATCAACTCCGGTGCTGGAGGTCGGAAACTCTGATTTATTGTCCAGGCTGCCTCTGGAGCATTTGTAATTGGTGTAGGATCGTGGAATCATGGAATGGTTTGGGTTGGAAGTGCCTTAAAACTCATCCCATTCCATGGGCAGGGACATTTTCCACTATCCCAGGCTGCTCCAAGCCCTGTCCAAACTGGCCTTGGACACTTCCAGGGATCCAGGGGCAGCCACAGCTTCTCTGGGAAATCCATTCCAGGACTTTCCCACCCTCACAGGGAAGAATTCCTTCCATATTGCCAAGCGGAGAATCAGGAGTCCATCAGGATGAGCAGAAATAAGAATCGATGGAAAAATGAGCCTTGGGAAGAAGGAATCAGCAGAGATATTTTTATGATCCAGGAGAAACAGGGCTCATATCCCAATTTTCCGCTGGTTGCATCTACTGGGGCTCCCTGGCAGGTAACCATGGCAATTACGGGTTTGAGAAGAACAAGACAAATTTGGGTAGAAATGGTTTCTCCTCACAAGCCATATGGAAAAGATGATTCATCCAGGAGGGAATAAAAAAAAAGAATTCCAAAAAGGCAGCAGTGGAAAGAAGAAACATCAGAAACATCAGAAACATCAGCTTGTGAAGCAGGAACTGCACTGATCCCAAATCCCTGACTCTCACGGGCTCCCAAAAAGCCAGCAAGACTCCAGCAGGTTCCAATTTTTCCCAATCTGCTCTCAAGGAGCAGCTGATAGAGCGCACCAAGCTCTGGATGGCACGGCCAAGGGAAATTTTCCCAATTAGCTCGTTAGCACCAATCCCATCGCTCTGCCAGCTTTAGGAATGTGACCAGAGGCAGACACCAGGCCTGTGATCCTGTTTGCTTGTTTGAAGTTGTGTCTGATTTGTGTTTCTGTCTTTTCCATGCAGAACTGGGGGTTAAAGGGCCAGGTGGGAGGCGAGGGCAGCCCCAGAGCCACCCTTCAGCTGTTGTAGGTTCTCAGTCCCAGGGGATTCACCATGTACCTGTGGAATAACATCACAATTTCTTCTCTAATTAAAAACCCCTTGGACTGGAGCAGCTCCCAGGCTCGGAGGACAACCAGATATTTTAGGGAAGAAATCCCAACATCCTGATGGACCCAAAACCTGGGGCTGCCCTGGTCCTTCTCAGGGTTGTGCCTCTGGATAGTCAGAAAAAACTCCTCATGCTTACAGCTCGCTTGGCTGGATTTTGGCTCTTGATGGGAGCTTTCTCCATTTCCAGAGGGTTTCCTGGGAGCTGGAGCACTCCCCTCACATCTCCATTAGCATCACTCATCCAGCACGGCTCGCCAGCTCGGTTGGTGGGAAGGGATGAAGCTGTGGTGTCATCCCATCATCCCACCCCATTTCCCGCGGGTGTGCACGCGAGCCTTTTCCGTCACCTGCTGGTGTCAGGCTGAGCAATTAAACCCCAACCTGCTTTCTCTGCATCCATTATTTATTGCCCTCCAGCAACCAGGAGCTCGTTGCTTTCCATGGATGCAGTGGGAATGTGCTTTCCCACATTTCCACGAAGGAGCAACTCCCCTTCTCCTCCCTGCTTGAGGTCTGATGTAATTGACATTAACAGAGCGTTAACAAATGGCCTGGGGGCATCCAAACCCTCTCCACGAACGTGAGGACTTCAGGCTGCGGTACAAAGTGGAATTAAAAGGATTCCAGATAAATTTGGCTCCCAGCTTGGCAGGCTGATGAAGCAAAACCTCGTGTCAGAAGCTGCTTTGCCTTGGGGCAAAAAAGTCACTTCGGTGTCCTGGAAATGTCACCAGAATGGAGATGAGCTGCACCTTGTCGAGTTCTCTCTACAGCTGCTTCTCCAGGAGAAGCTTTGCCCGGGGCAGGACCAGCTCGCTGCTCCCAGCAGCTTTTCCAGCAGCTGCAAATATGTCCCGAGGAAGCCACGTGGGAGCTGTTTCCCATTTTCCTTGACTCCTCACAGCCTGGAGATTTAAATAAACCAGGCAAAGGTTGTCTGCTGAGGAAGTCATTGGAGGAGCAGCGGCTTTGGTGGCCAAAAATGGCCTCAGGACAGAAGCAAGAAGATGTTCAAGGTGCCTTCTAAATTATTTCATGCTCAAAGAAGCTGTGGCTGCCCCTGAATCGCTGGAAGTGTCCAAGGCCGGGTTGGATGAGGCTTGAAACAGCCTGGGATAGTGGGAGGTGTCCCTGCCATGGCAGGGGTGGGATGGGATGAGTTTAAGGTCCTTCCAATCCAAACCATTCCACGATTCTAAGATTTTTTTTGTGTCCACAACATCCAAAAAACTTCAAAAAATAGGTTTTCTGAAGGCAATGGATTGCAAATCTCTATTCCAGGTAGGATCATGTTAGTGGTGGGCAGGCCCCCAAGTTCCAGCCTGGGAATGGGATTCCTCTTATGCAACTCGAGCTGTTTGGATCCTGACATCTTCAGATTGGAATGTGGGACTCTTGGATTCCTGGAAGTGTCCATCCCCCTGTGAGGGAGTCCCAGCATCTGCTGAGACATGGCCACACTGTCACTCTTCAGTGCATCACCTCCACACAGCTGCAGTTATGTGGGATGAATCCCCGTTTTACAGATCCCTGATGGAACTCATCCCGTGTCCAAGGACAGATTAATCTATTACCCTCTTCCAAATCATTTTACATTCCTATTTTAAGTGACTGGGGGATCTCATTATAAAAATTGCAGAGAAATGTCCCATTTATGTCATTGTCACGAGCAGTTTCTGCCGTCTCCATTTCATGCTGGCAATTCAGATTTAAATTATTGCAACATTACTGGACCAGCCCTGCTCTGTGATCTCCTCTTGAAAGTCAGTCCTGAAGGATGGAGCACTTGGAAAAGCTGAGGTGGGGAAATGTGGGATTTCTGCTGGCCTTAGGAAGGAAGGAAAGAGACACAGTGATTTTCCTACTTAACCTTTCCTTCCTTCCCTTTTCCCTCGGGATATCCAAGGAAGCTGGCAAAGTGTCAGTCAGAGCTGGGCCAGCTCACAAGGGCAGCAGCACATGGATAAATGGAAGAAGAGAAGAATCCCAGCTGATTTCGACACCATTCATTGCATGCTCAGAGATGAGGAACATTCTGATTCTTGCTGAAGGTCATGAGCTCCCGAACTGAAGCTCAATTAGTTGTGTCAACAGATTCCAGGCTTTTCCCACTTCTTCTGTGATTTGACAATTCATAAAATTCCAGAAGGGTTTGGGTGAGAAGGGACACAAAATCCTATCCCATTCCACCCCCTGCCATGGCAAGGGCACCTTCCACTATCCCAGAGTGCTCCAAGCCCTTTCCAACCTGGCCTTGGACAATTCCAGGGATCCAGGGGCAGCCACAGCTTCTCTGGGCAACCTGTGCCAGGGCCTCACCCTCATAGGAAGTATCCAAGGCCAGGTTGAACGGGGCTTGGAGCACTCTGGGATAGTGGAAGGTGTCCCTGCCCATGGCAGGGGCTGGAATGGGATGGGATTGAATGTTCCTTCCCACCCAAACCATTCCATGTCTCAGTGATTCTCCGATTCCATGATCCTGTAATTCTTTGATCCTGTGATTCTCTGTTTTTGTGATCCCATGATCCTGTGATCCCATGATCCTGTGATTCCGTGTTTCTGTAATTCCATGATTCTCCAGTTCTGTGATTCTGTGATCCTGAGGTTCTCCAATCCTGGTTTTCTCCGATCCCATGATCCCACGGTTCTAGGCAGAGTTTCCATGTCCACTCAACCCTTGCCCCATGTTTTCATCTTTGATCATCTCCTCCAAGGCCACCCCTCCTGGTGGATCCCAGCATTCCTGCCATGGTCACCCCTAATCCACCACCTGCAGCTCCATCTGCTGGGGGAGGTTTTCCAGTCTTCAGCTCTGGTCCAGCACCTCCAGCGAAATTTCCTGACAGGATCAGGGAGGATGGCGAAGAAAAGCTCAAAAATGATGATTTTGAGCAAAGATAAACTCTGCCCACTGCCCTGGTCATCAGATTGAATTATTTGCAGCAGGAATCTGTCGGATCTCCTTGGCCAAACTTCCAGTGGTCTGAACTTCTCCTTTGCCAGCAGCACCTCCACTTCCAGCTGTGTCCCAAAGTTCCTTCCTGCTGAGAACATCCCTGGATGCCAGCACAAGCCTTTCATCCCTCAGACCCCTTCGGCAAATCTTTCTCTCCTTTGATCCCCACAGCTGGGGACGTTCCAATATTTTTTATTTCAATTTTATCTCCCCTTTCCTACACCATCCCCATTGTTTGCCTCCCCAAAAACCCGGCGGTTTCACTCATTTCATCTCCCGCCGCAGAGAATGTGATGCCATCTTCAAGAAACTTCCCACTGTGCATTAATTTCTTTCCCCATAATTGTATTTATATTTCAACAAATAGGCTTGAAGTGCATTATTATTCTCAAATGAGCGCTAATGGCTTTCAGCACTTTCCTGCAGCTAATTGTGCATTTATTTCCCTGCTTTGATGGCTCCCGAAGAATTCCAGTTCTTCATTTCCATGAAACAACTGTGAAGGAGAAATTAACTGGCTGCTTATTTCATCTACGCATTTGTTTTTTGCTCCCTGAAAAACTCGACACAAACTGTTGGTGTCCATCAAATAACTCCTTTCCGAGAGGCAGAGCCCCACCAGGAAAACATTTCCAGAAATGAGCAACACCAATCTTCAGCCACCCCCCAATGGGAAAAAAGGGGAAGAAGAGCAATTTATTGCTGCTCTCGTGTCACTCCAGAACACAAAAATTCACATTTCATTCATAGCGGGGTGGACACAAATTTATTTTAAGGTCGTAGGATCCCGTGACACAATTTCAAGGGGATCACTTGAAGCCGTCCCTGTCTCAGGAGTGGAATTCCAAGGAGTTTGGAACAGGAGAATGGGGGATTGGACAATACCACCCACAGCAAAATAATTTTCCTTTAATAATTAACAACGTGGTTCTTGTATCATTACATATCCCTGGGAGCAGCAGGAGACGTGGACCTTCCTCTGAAGTTCCAGGACTCCACGAGAAGGAAAGGAGCTCTTAATCCACAAGATGTTTCCTTTGGACCACCCATCCTCTTAAATAGCCCCCAAAATTAATATTTACAGCATTTCTTAAGCCATAAAATCATCCAACATCCATTAAAATCCTCAAGCTTTCAGCAGGGTTGGAATTAAACTGCCTGGATTTAACTCTCCCTTTCCCAACCATTTTTTTCCCCAAGGAATTCAAGTGTTTCCTCTCATGGCTGTTTTCTTGATTTTATTTTTCCTGAAAATTTTTATTTTATTTTTTTATTTTTCTTCTTTTCGGAAGAAAAACTGAGAGAATGAATTAATCTAACAACAACCTCGATGAGGGGAAGAGAAATTAATTGAAAAGTGTGATGAGAATCCTGAGCTCATTCCAGGCTGGGCAGCAATGGGAACATCGGGATTGACAAAGAAAAGTTCAGATTTGCTCCAGAGTTCAAACACTGTTAATAAATGTGGGAAGGGGATGCCCAGCATCCTTGGGAAGGAGCCTGAGGGCGCATTCCATGCTTATGCAAATTTTAGGGAAAAGTACAGTATTCAACACTATAAATTCTCTTTTTTTTTTTTAAGCAAACCGAGTCTGGGCAATATTTTGGCCCACATTTTACTTCAGTTTAGGGCAGTTTTTAGGGGATTTCTGAAAGGTGGAACCTACTGGGAAGGAAGAACTTTTTTTGTTGGAGAGAACAGCTCTTCCACATCCCGCAGGATGCACTGTCCAGTGGCCAGGGGCTGCTCCAGAGGGTGTTTGCTCACAGCTTGACGGTCACTATTCCATAAAACAATCCAGCAGAGCCTTTGAACTGCTGGAAAACATTCCAGGGGAGGATGGAAAGGGATTGCTCATCCCTACCAACCTCTAGGCTTCTGGTAAAGGCCCAGAGGTACAGAACAATTCCATGGAACCCTGGAATGATTTGGGTTGGAAGGGACATTAAAAGCCATCTCGTTCCACCCCCGGCCATGGGCAGGAACACCTTCCACTGTCCCAGGGTGCTCCAAGCCCCGTCCAACCTGGCCTTGGACACTTCCAGGGATCCAAGGGCAGCCACAGCTTCTCTGTCCAACCTTCACTAATTGGGATATTCCCACAGGAGTGGTTTCTGTTCCCAGAAATTCCCCATCTTCCAGCAGTTTTGTTCCAAACATGCAAAGGCAGCAAATGAACCATTCTCAGCTCCAGGAGAACTTGGGGGAATATCCAAACCCTGCTCCAGAGCCAGTGGAAAATACAGGCAGAGGTGGCAGGGGTGATAAATACCAAATCCTGGGATGAAGCACCCGCTATTCCCACATGGAGAGGGAACACAGGTGGAGGGTGGGCCCCTCTCCCAGCTGAAAAGAAGGAATGAGATGAAACAGCCTCACGTTGTGCCAGGAAAAGTTTAAATTGGATATTATGGAAACTTTCTCCACAGAAAATGTTGTTAAGCATAGGAACAGGCTGCCCAGGGCAGGGGTGGAGTCCCCATCCCAAAAAAAACACGTGGATGTGGCACTCGGGGACATGGTTTAGTGGTGAACAAGGTGGGGCTGGATTCACAGCGGGATTGATGATTTTGTGGGCCTTTTCCAGCCTTAACAATTCCATGATTTTAACAGCACGAATGCCTTTGCTCCCCTCACACTCCTCCACGTGGAGTGAACAAACCCCGGCCCACGGAAACCCCGGGGCTGTGCTGGAGCAATAATTCACATTTCCCACCAGCTCCAGTCCTGCAACCCCAGTTTTTCCCTTCTCATCCTAAATTGGCTTGGAATCACTCCTTTAATTCCCAGGATAAAGCATCGTCTATGATTATGACACGCAGGGAGATAAAAGCCAAGAGCTTTTCCCCACACAACCTCTCCTTGACTCCTGCAGTGTCTGCCTTGGCTGTTTTGTAACCCTGCCCAGTTAATTTTGTGCTCAGTGGTTTTTTTGAAGCACAAAGCCTTGCTGAAAAAAAAAACCTGCTCAGAAATTCATTAACTTCACAATGCTCCTGGCCTCGCTCCAGCCAAATTATTCCATTTCTACGGTGCTCAAAATAAAGGAAAAGCGGGGTTGAATCGATCCAACCCACACACGGAGATTCCTGTCTGACAGTCTGGGTGGAAACAGAGCCCTGGTTAATCTGCACAGCCTTTCCCATGATTAATCCAGACGAGGAAATATTCCATGTTTTCCAATGGATTCCTGCAGGTAACAAATTGAGTGTCACAACTGCACCTCTGACAGTTGACACGGGGACACTTCTGGGGGGAAAATGGAAACCAACAATTTTTAAGCTGTCTCAGCTTTTGATTCCTCCCCAGTTTGTGCCTCAAAAGCTCCAACATGAATCCGGCTCCTTCATTTACAGCATTTTTTGCAGTCATTCCTGCAAAATCCTCCCTTTTCCTTGGATGCTGTCCCATGTCAGACACCCTTTGTGGTGCCCCGTCCCCTCAACACCACCAAATCATGGATGTCCCATTCCCAGCTGTGTCCCCCCAATCAGCCTCTGGTTTATCTTTCCCTCTTAGCTGGTCAAAATATCCTATAAAATCATGGGATTTCTGGCTCAGATTCCCAAATGAGTTCAAGGGATCCTAAAATCCCAGAATGTCTTAGAAGGGCCCTTAAAGACCATCTTGTTCCCACACTTTCACTCCGATCATATTAAAAGGAACGCTGTATGAATTCCTGATGCTTCCAGCTTTTCTTTTCTCCCTCTTTTTCCCCCCTTTCTGTTGAGGTGAACCTCTGTCCCCATTAGGACACTCCTGTGCCACCAGCTCTGAGCTGTCATTTCACTTGAGCAGATAATTAGTGCAAAGACAGATTGCACTCTGTCAAAGGATCTTTTGTGGAGAGAGAGAGAAAGCAGGAAAGAAAAATCCTTTCCTCTTTCCTTTGTCAGTCAGGTGGGTTAAAAAGGAGGGAATCATCCCAGTGCTGGGATGAAATATCCAAATTTAAGGCGCCCAAATCCCATCCAGTAGAAACCAGAACCACCTGCTTTGCATTTCTGGCTTTCCTGCTCCATTACTTCCAGGAAACCTGGAATAAAGAGGTGTTTTTCCTGGTCTAACTGGACTTTCCAAAGGTTCCTTTCCTTTTTGTACTTCACGCACTTTGTGGGGCCGTGGATTTGTGCTGGGTGGATTCCAAGTGGATTCCAGGTGGATTTCAGGTGGATTCCAGGTGGATTTCAGGTGGATTCCAAGTGGATTTCAGGTGGATTTCAGGTGGATTTCAGGTGGATTCTAGGTGGATTCTAGGTGGATTTCAGGTGGATTCCAAGTGGATTCGTGGATTCCAGGTGGATTTGTGGATTCCAGGTGGATTCGTGGATTCCAGGTGGGTTCCAAGTGGATTCCAGGTGGATTCCAGGTGGTCCAATAAGATTTGTCACCAAATGCCTTTCTTCTCATTAAGACATTCCTTATTTTCCAGTGATGCCCTTCATTCCAGGAACAAACTCTTTGTCCATTCGTGGCACATCCCACTCCTTCAGCATCGGGAATCCTCAGGAAGGAGCCATTCCCAGAGCATTTTTGGGTGCTTTTCCGAGCTCTTCCTCCCTCTGAACAACAGTTTCCTGACGGTTTTTGTGCTCCCTGCAGGACCTTTTGTGGAGCTGCTCCTTTATTTTGCTGCTCTCAGCCACCTAACTCAGCACATCGGAGTGATTTGGATCGTTCACCTTCCAGCTTATCCTTGGAATTCTGCTGATTCCGGGGCTCTGCGCTTTGCTGTCCCCATCTCTCAATGTCAGCGGCCTTCAGTGAGAGCAGGAGCCGTGCTAAATGAGCTGGGCAAAGTTGGGGACATTTCTCAAGGCAGCTATTTTGTCCCTGGAGACTTTGGAACTTCAACTCCAGCTCAGCTTTGGTTCACAGGCAGCCCCCTCCTTGCCTTTGAGGGCAAAAATCCAAATATTCTGTGTTTGGATATAAACCAGAGCTGAGGAATTGCTTTTCCCTCGGTGTTCCTGAAGCAAAAACCCCAAACCACACGGAGTGAAGTCTCCAGATCCCCTCTGAGACAATTTCTGCTGTTCCTGTTCAAACAGTCTCCGCGTCCCTGGGCTCCACGCTGGCCTCTCCTTCCTCTCCATGAAAGGTTTTCCAACCTTTCTCCGGCTCCAATGGCACAGCCCAGCCACACACCTGGAACAAAGCAGTCAAAAATCAAAGCTGCTTCCCAAAAATCCGGGAGAAGTGACTCAGAGTACATTCAGCCACCTCAAAGCTCCACAGTCTGTTCCCAAGAGGAAATCCTGGAAGTGCTCAATTCCATGGAGTTGCTGCCTGACCCATGCTCTGCTCCCTTCCCAGACCAACTTTGTCTTAATATCTGCCTTTAATGAGGTATTTTTTAATTAAGCATCATTAAATCCTTGTTTGCTTTTGGGTTTTGCTGCCATGTTCAAAGCAAGCAGCAAGACCAATGCTGATTTCTGTACAGGGCAAATTCCAAATGAAAGATTTGGTCCATGTGCAGTTGGAATTATAAACCTGGGATGGATGGAAAATCGAACATTCATGGAAGTATGGAATAATTTGGGTTGGAAGGGACCTTAAAGATCACCCCATGGACTCCTCCCACTATCCCAGGGTGCTCCAACCTGGCCTTGGACACTTCCAGGGATCCAGGGGCAGCCACAGCTTCTCTGGGAATTCCATTCCAGGGCCTCCCCGCCCTCCCAGACAGGAATTCCTTCCCAAATCCCGTCTATCCCTGCCTGAAGTGTTGTCCAAGTGCCCCAGCACCCTTACACAGTCCAAGGCGACAAATTCCTTATTTTGTGTCAGAATTCCTGCGGAAAGGAAGAAATCCGTGTGAGATCCGACTGTGTCCACTGGCATCTGTAAATAAACCATGGAAACAACGGGAGAATTGGAAAAGTGAACCCACAACAAATATTTCCATGCAAAGAAAAACATCCAGATGGTCTGGACTGAAGAGAGTTCCCTTGGCAGACAGGGGAGGAAGGGATGGAAAATGAAATGAGGATGAGGGAGGATGGACAAGTGCTGGAAGAGGGGGGAAAAATGGGAAATGTTGAAGAAAATGCAGCTGGGGATTGTTAAAACAGCTCGGGAGGGACAGATTGTGCTGGAACACAAGATCCCAGTTCTTTAAACACAAGGAAAGCAGGGAACGTGAGAGCTGGATGTGGGAATTCCTGTGTCCAAGTGCCCTCAGCTGAACAATTTCTCAGTCAGGACCTGCAATTCCTACGGAATTTGTGTTTAACATAAATAGCTTCCATAAGCTTCTTCCAATTCATTCTCTTTACCCCAGTCCTAAGGAATTTTAGGCTTTTGGAAATGTGATTCACTCAGCGAGGAATTCTTGGAGTGCAAAAGGAGCTTTTGAAAAGGTGAGGAGAAATTAAAGAATGTGGTTAAATACCTTTCTAAAATCATGGAATCGTGGCATTGTTAAGGTTGGAAAGGACACCCAAGATCATCAAGTCCAACCATCAACCACCACCACGTTCTCCACCAAACCACAACCTCAGCTGCCAAATCCACATTTTTTGGAGCACTTCCATGGGTTGGGACTCCACCACTTCTCTGAGCAGCCTGTTCCAATGTTTGACAACGCTTTCCATGAAAACATTTTCCCAAGATCCAACTTAAACCTTCCCTGGTGCCACTTCAGGCTCTTTCTTCTCTTCCCGTCCCTGTTCCCTGGGAGCAGAGAAGCTCCTGGATCCCTGGAAATGTCCAAGGCTGGGTTGGATGGGGCTTGGAGCAACCTGGGATAGTGGGAAGTGTCCCTGCCCATGGCAGGGGTGGAATGGGATGGGATTTGATGTCCCTTCCCACCCAAATCATTCCAGAATTCTCTCACTGACCCTTTAAAATGATTATAAGGAATTACATCAAACCACTGGATAAACTGGGAGATGATGGATTATTGGATATCCCAACATTTTTGGAGAGATTCCTGATGCCAATGATTTTATACAAAACACTCCCTAAATCTTCTTTTTTCCAACTTAAATAAAAGTAGAAACTTCTTTAAAAACCAAATTGGTTTTCCTGGAAATTGTTTCCATAGAAATTGTTTTCCTGGGTTTGAAGGGAATTCCAAGTGGTGCAAAACCCCCTGAGCTGGTGATACCCTCATTAATTTCTCTTTAATTACTGCTTCAACTCCATCCTCTGGAAAACCAGCAAAATGCACACCCAGGAGAAAATGCCTAAAATACGGCCCCAGTCAGAACCTTCCAGAAAAGAAGGAGGCAGTGGAATGATTTTCTCCCAAATTAGGGCACAGCTAATTAAGAATACCCCTCTGCCTAAAGAATTTGGGGTAAAGTCACTCTGCATCAGTCGGAGTTTGTTTTTATCTCCCTTTTTTACCTCTGTTATTTCTGTACAAACAAAGGGAGCATTTTCAGTTTTTTTTTTTTTATTATTTAATTTTCTAGGTGTTTTTTTAGGGGCCTTTTTGCCATATCACAAATCCCCAGGATTTTGCCAGTTCCTGGGAATAGCAGATATTCAGGAGCTTCCCAGAGGAGCTTTGATCAGCTCAACATCTTTGTCTTTTGACAGCCCAACAAATTGCTGCCACTTTTAGGGATTTGCCCGAATCTCATCCCAAAATTGTTGGCATTTCTTGCTCCTCATTCCCAGGGGATGTGGAGAAGAAGCAGGATATTGAAGTTTTCTCCACATGTTGATGATTCCCGGTGCAAATCCAAAGAAATGCAAATCCCCCTGGGAGCTGCTGATGGCTTTAATTCCAAACTGGACTTGGGTAAAGCATTTGCAAGGAAAATAACCACAAAAAAACCCCCAAAAGTGCAGAATCTTGATAATTTATTAGGGATTCATTGAGCTGTGAGGTTTAAATCCTCATCCAGGGAATGGTTTGGGGTTGGGCTCTCCCAGGGGTTGTTTATTTGAACCCAGCGTTAATCCTGGTCCTTTCTTTCCCTCTTTATTTCCAGTCTCCAGAATAAAGAGTCGAATTTGCTTTAATGGCCCTGGGAGCTTGGGATTTGGTCAGGAAAGAATTCCAGACTGGTTTGGGATGGAAGAGACCTTAAATCCCATCCCGTTCCAGACCCTTCCACGGGCAGGGACAACTTCCACTGTCTCAGGCTGCTCCAACTTGGCCTTGGACACTTCCAGGGATCCAGGGACAGCCACAGCTTCTCTGGGAAAACTCTGCCAGGGCCTCCCCACCCTCACAGGCAGGAATTCCTTCCCAGTATCCCAATCTAAACCTCAGGAATAAATCTGCACATGGAAATTCAGGGATTGATCCAGCACTGCTGGAATTCTGCATCCTCCTGGATGCTCTGCCAAGCAGATGCTTCGTGCTGGAATTTAATTTTTGGGACAATTCAACAAATTTATAATCCAGGAGTTTGGGATTTTAAGGTTTGGGGGGACTTAATTACCTCAGGGACCTTTCCATCCTCACGTTGTTATGAAAATTCCCATTTTGGGACCTTCCAAACTTCCCTGGCCTGGGAATGGTCGGGATTTAAGCTGGACTTAACACAGAATTGTTAAATTGAGCAAGCTCTTGACTCCCATATTCAGGGTTGCCTTCTCTACATCAATTATTTTAAGGATCACTCTCTCCGAATTTCGCTTCCATCGTCACCTCCTTAATAGGATTCATCTGCAGGGAAAAAAAACCACAGAAAGAGCAGGAGTCAGCAAATGGAATCTGGCAAGAAATGAATCAAATAAACTCCAAATCGTGTCCTGGATTAAATTCCATTTGAGTGGAGCTGTGCATTGAGAGCCCCACAGTCGGCAGGGAAAGAGAAAGGATTTGATGACATCAGCGTTCCCTCGCTCCGTCCCCAGAGGATGATAAATAATATTCCCTCCAAGTCCTCCAGAGTTCATCACAAGCACTTTTTAAGGAGTGTGGGCAGCATCTCCAGCCTTAAATTATTCCGCTTTGGAAATCTCGGCGAGCTGAGGCAGCAGGAGATCATTTGTGGGACAACTTGAGACGATTTGGAACGGATTTAATGTTGCTGCCAGTTGTCTTTGAGCTTCCTGAAAGGTCCAGAATGGATTTATTTCCTTTCCTGAGCATTTGCATCCTCCTTGAGATGAAGCAGGGAAATTTCCCTTGGAATCTGGGAATTTTTTGTCGTTGAATTCAGTGACAGCAGCGCCAGGAGCATGGAGCCTTCTTGGGTTTATTTTCCGTTCCTGCTTCTCATCTTCCTGTCTAAACCCACTTTAATTTGCTAAATTTTTAAAATTTGCTAAATTTTTGCCCTGTCCTTGGTTTTCCCATAAATCTCCAGCTATTCCCGCTTTTCTGCAGGATACAGATGGGCTCATGCTCTGCTCCAGTTCTGAGTTACAGCCACAGCAGGAGAGAAAAGAATTCCTGCTGCTCCAACCTGGACTTTCAAGGGATTCATGGTAAGGAATATTCCCATGGAACCAGGAGTTGGAAAAACCTGAGGAAAAGGCTGTGGAAAAACAGGATAAAAGGGAAGCAAATACTGGAGGTGCTCCAACTCTTCCCGAATTTTTTGTTGCCCTCATCCAAATTTTGTCGAACACATTCCCTTGAGGCTGGAGCAGAACAGAACTCGGATATTTCTCCTCACAGTGAATTTAAAAGCTCAGAATTCTCGGAAAATTGCCTGGAAATTTCAATCCATCCCAGGAATTCCTCACAGTTAAATCCATGGAACCTTTCAAATATGTTTGTCCCAATCATCCCCTCAAATTGCCAGGATTTGCTCATTTAAATCACACCTTTCAAAGGCTTGGAGTTTTAAAAACGAAGTTGAAAGTCTTTGGTTGGCTGAGGAAGAAATGCCCTGAACCCAACATTAATCCCAATCCTTTCTTTTCCTCTTTATTCCCAATCTCCCAAACTTTACACCCAGCTGGCAGGAGGAGTTGGGGTGAAAAGTGAACAAGTTTAAGAGGAAGATGAGAATTTTTGGGAGGATTTTCCTCTCCTTTTGTTCCTCTTTTGTTTTTTCTCCCCCCCTCCCTCCTTTCTCTCTCATGTCTCTTCTATGGTTTTCTTCTCCTCTTTTCCCTTTTCCCTTTCCTCCTTTCCCCTTTCCTTTTCCCTTTCCCTTTCCCTTTCCCTTTCCCCTTTCCCTTTCCCCTTCCCCCTTCTCCTCTCCCTATTTCCCTTCTCCTTTCCCCATTTCCCTTTCCCTTTTCCCTTTCCCTTTCTCTCTTTCCCTTTCCCTTTTCCCTTTCCCTCTTTCCCATTCC
>VZRV01000334.1:24427-47408 GCA_013398115.1 Falcunculus frontatus
CCCTTCCATTAGGGGCCACCGGCACCCCCACAGTGACCAGTGACCCACCCCTTCCATTAGGGGTCACTGGCACCCCCACAGTGACCAGTGACCCACCCCCTCCACTGGGGGCCACCGGCACCCCCACAGTGACCAGTGACCCTCCTTGTCCCTTAGGGGCCACCAGCACCCCCACAGTGACCAGTGACACCCCCTCCACTGGAGGCCACTGCCACTCTCACACTGACCACTGACAACCTCCCCACCGCCACCCTCCCAGTGGCCCCCCCAGCGGCGGGCACTGGCACCCCAAGAGTGGCACCTCCCAAGGGGTCATCGATGCCCCCCCAGTGCCCCCCGGAGCGGGCACCAGCCGCACCCCCACAGTGCCCCTCCCCATTAAATCCACACACGAGAGCGGGGGGTGGGCACAGCCATGTATTGCCAAAACCCGGGAGCACCGGGAGCAGCGGGGCAGGATCCCCCCGACCCTCCCCGCGGCACCCGGTGTCCCCCCACTCAGTCGGGGGGGCTTCACAGCGAGTCTGGGGGTGCCCCCTGCTTGCATCCAGTGTCTCTGGGGGCACCAAAACCTCCCACAGGGGAACAGCCCCTGAGGCACTTCCTGTCCCCCCATCCTGCCCCGGTCCTGAGGGGGACAACTGTCCCCCAGGGACCCCCCAGGGACCCCATTGCTGGAATGGGGGTGCCTTTCCCTGACCCCATACCTGTCCCGCAGCCAGGGCCCCCCAGCCCAGTCTCGGGGTCCTTCCATTCCCCATCCCGAGGGTCCCCCGTCCCCATCCCGAGGGTGCCCCCTTCCCCATCCCGAGGATCTCCCGTCCCCATCCCTGCCCTGCAGCCGTTCTCTCCGTCCCTGTCCCCATCCCCACCCCGCAGCCAGAGTCTCTCTGCCCCCATCCCAGGGGTCTCTGTGTCCCCCGTCCCAGGGGTGTCTCTGTCCCCATCCCGGGGGTCCCCCCTCGCAGCCCCCCTCAGATCTCCTCCAGGAAGTCCACAGGGAACAGCCCCACTTTGCGGCCGGTGAAGACTTTGACGTAACCGTTCACCTCCTCCCCCTTCTGCACCACGATCTGCGGGGGAGACGGGGCCGGGTGAGACCCCCGGGACCCCCCCAGAGCGGGAGGAACCCCAGGCGGGGAGGGGTCGGGGCAGAGCAGGTCCCACCCGAGGGGCTGGGGGAGGTGGGAAGGGGGGGGACAGTGATGTTGGTTGTGGGGTGCAGCCGTGAAGGGGGGCTTGGAGGGGGGCTGGGGGTCCCCGGGTGGTGACTGGGGAGGGGGGGTCCCGTCTCACCTGATCCTTCTTGAGCGTGATCTGCCCGATCTCCCGGTTGCCCACGAAGGAACGTGTCACCTTGTGCACCCGCTCGCCCGCCCGCACCCGGATGATGAAATTGGGGGGGAAATACCCGATTTTCTCACCGATCTTCCCCTGCAAGGAGGCAGTGGGAGAGTGCAAGGGGCGATCGGAGCCAATCCAGGGGTCCCAGGTCCCCCCCCTTCCAGGCTGGGGGTTGACAGAAGGTTTGGGTGTCCCCCCTTTCCCAGCCGAGCTCTTCCTCCCACCGAACACCGGCCTCACCCTCCACCACTCCTCGTTGGAGTCATCGACCACCGTGATCTTCTCCCCCGGCCTGGAAGGGAAGGAAGGGCTCTGTGAGGGGGGGCAGGACGCCCAGCCGTGGGACACCCCAAGGAAAACTGCTTTTCCCACAGAATCAGCTCCTCGAGCCCCGTGTCTGGCACGGGACGCACGCAGCCCAGGGGCTCAGGGACTGGCAGGTCCTGCGCGGAGCAGCTCAGCCTCGGGAAATCCACGGAACCACATCGAGCCAAACCCCAAAATCCTCGGGAAAGAGCCCAGGACAAGGCTGGGAACTCACGGGAAGTCCAGGTCGTCCTTCTCCAGGGCTTTGAAGCGATAAAGTGCCACGAAATAGTGGGACTGCAGGAACCCCCCTGGCTGCGGCTTCTTGCTCTGGGGGGACATGGGGGGGGGGTTGCAGTCCCAGGGGCTGCAGACAGCCCCGAGGATCCCAGCGGGGAGATCCCACAGCCTCTGCCCACGGCTTTGGGGTGCAGGGTGAGGATGAGGGGTACCTTGTCATCTGTTGGGCTCTTCTCAGCCTTCTTGTCCCCTTCAGAGGCACCTGGGAATGGGAGGAAGGGGTCACACCTCTCCTGTGGTGCCTCCTGAGGGTCTCCTCAGCCAGCGTGGGGATGCAGCAAGAGCCCCAGGGTGGGGACCTGAATTGGGGACCCTCTTTCTGCGGGGCAGTCCCACCCTCCTGACCCCCCAGGCACAGCCAGGGGATCCCTCCCCATCCCATGGGTCCCCCAACCCTCGGCCCCGCGCTCACCACCCTCGGCTTTGCTCCCCACCGGCTTCGTGGCCTCTGACTCCTCGTCCATCATCGCAGCCAAGGGCTGGAAAGCAGAGAGAGCTCTCAGGGGGTGCAGCATGGGGGGGCTGGGGGGCAGTGGGGTGCTGGCACCGCACCCGCAGGAATTTGGGGAGGTCCCGACCCCACACTCACGTTTTTCTTGTCTTCCTGCCCCTTCTTGCGCTCCTTGTTGGCCATGATGACGCCCGTCCGCAGCGTCTCGAACACGGGGTCGCTCCTGTTTGCTGCGGGGGCACAGGAATGGTGAGGGGGGGTCAGGGATGGGACACGAGGGGATGGGGCACCCCGGGGTGGGGACCGTGGGGACAGGGCACCCTGGCACGGGGACTCACAGAGCTGGTCTTTGGTGCCCGCGTACTGCTGGTCGCTGTAGAGGGGGGAGCTGTACGCCCGGCGGAACCCGGGGGGCTGCGAGGAGAGAGGGGGAGTCGCAGCATCAGCCAACCCCCGGACCCACGGGCCGTCTGTCAGAGCTGGAGGGACCCCGAGAGGGGGATGCCGGGGTCCCCCTCAGAGCCCGGGGGTGGTGGCACCTGCGTTCTGCCCGCGGGGGCCGAGGTGGCCGCTCCCGGGGGTGCCCGAGCCGGGGGCTGGGCAGGGGGGAGGTGACACTCACGATCTTGCCGAAGCAACGCTGCATCTCCACGTAGGACTGGCAGTGGTGGTGGATGTTGGTTTTGCAGTTCTTGCACCTGAGGCCAAATTTGTTGTTGACTGGCAGTGGGGGGGTGGAAAGGAGAGGGAATGTGACACTGCAGCTGTGAAACGGCCGGGACGGAGCCCTGGGCAGCCTTGGGCCCCAGCCCCAGCCCTGCCCGTGGCCCCCAGCCCTGCCCGTGGCCCCCAGCCCCCTCAGGACTCACGGACGATCATGCGGGCACAAACATCACAGAATTTGGGCTTTTTGAAGTAATGATCTTTGAACTTGTGGGGTTTGTCATTGACAAGTTTCTCGGGTTCGGGAGGGGGTTCGGGCTCCTCCTCCTCTTCCTCCTCTTCGTCATCCTCATAGATGTAGTAGATGGGTCCCCCCGAGGGGCTGACCAGCTCCCCGTTGGGCTGCGGCTCTGGCTCCGGCTCCTCCTTGGGCTTTCGCTGGAAGAGTTGCTTCAGCTTCTGCAGCTACCGGGGCAGAGAGGGCGGATGGTGCGCGGCGGTGCGGGGGAGGTAGGAGGGCACAGACCCCGTGCCCGGCTCCTCACCCCAGCACCTCAACTCAGAGCTCCCCTCCACAAGCGGGAGGAGACCCCAGGAATGCTCTGAGGACGGGGACCCTCCTCCCACTCCCGTGAAGTCCCCACTAAAGGGGAAACTGCGGCTCCTGGGTGCCTCATAGATGTGGGCACGCCAGGGAAATGCCAAGCTGGGAAATGCCCACCCGGCTGGATCGGGGTCCCACCAAGCACCGCCGGCCCCCAAAGCCTCCTGGGGCTGCGGCAGGATGATGATAGAGAGGGGCTTCCCCACCCACCCAAACTGCCCTGTGGGCACCCACTTACCCGGTTCTTGGGTTTCCCACCTGAAGCAGGTGAAGCTGGTGGCTCTGGCACCTCCTTCTCCGTCATGCTGCAAGGGGAAGGGACACAGAAGGCGTCGGCTGGGGCAGGTCCCGGCTGCGAGAGCCCGGCAGGGGCTGAAGCGGTCAGACCCTGCTGGGTGGGCAGTGCCTCCCCTTCCCGTGCCCGTCCAGCAGCCCCTGTCCTGGCGAGGGCTGGTTCTGCCCGGGGAAACCTCGGGGTCACTCCCACCGCCGATCCCGCAGCCCCTGCCCCGGCCAGGGCTGGTTCTGTCCCGGAGAGCCCCAGGGCCAGGCTGGAGGAGGCCGGTGCCCAGCCCAGAGCGTGGCACATCCGCTGACCCGCGGACGCGGTGCCAAGTGCTGTGAGCCAGCCCCTGGGCCACCCGCACGTGCCCACCTTGGCCTGGACATCTCCATCTCACCGTGAAGCCACAAACGGCGCCGCTCTCGGCCCCTCAGATGAGCACACGGGGGACTCCGATGGGCATCATCCGGCTTTCGGCTGCCACCGGGGCAGGACCTGCTCCCGCATCCCCCAAGCCATCCCGATGCCACCTTTGCCAACCCTCCCCGCAGTGCTTCCACCCAAACCTCGCTATTTCTGGTGACACCCACCTCCCAAGCCCCTCCAGCCCCGCGGAAATCAGCCAGGAAAAACATCAGGAAGCAGCAATGGGACTGGGGAGCCCTGGGGCGAGGGGCGCTGCGGGAATGGGGCACCCCGAGGCCCTGCAGCACCGGGGGGGCCCAGGGTGGGCACGGCCACGGCGAAGGGGGGGGTACACACGGGGACACTCACCCTGTGCTCGGAGGTCTCGCCCCGCGTTGGAGAAGCCCCCGAAGGGCGGCCGGTGCCGGGGCCCCGGTGGGTGCAGAGCCCCCAGCCCCCCGTGCCCGGCGCTCGGGGAGGGCGGCAGCCGGCCCGGTCCCGTGGCGAGCGGAGTGACAGGGCAGAGGGGGACGACAGCTGAGCGGTGGCGGGGGCTGACGCCGGGAAATTGGAGCCCCAGCGTGCGCCGGGCGGGAGCGGGCGGAGGAGCCACCGGCTATTTGCGTTGGTGGGTTGCTGGGCGTGCCAGGGGCCCCCCCAGCCTGGCATGGGACGGAGAAGGAAGCGGGCACAGCGAGGGCTCCGGGAATCGGGCACACGGAGGGTTCCAGGAGCTGGGCACAACAAAGGCTCCAGCCTCGGTGTCTCCTTTGCTCGTGCGTTGGAGGCCCCTGAGGCTGGGGGGGGGTCACCGGGCAGAGGGGCAGCAGTGGGGTCTCTCATGAGGTGCCTCGCACCCTCTGGCACCAAATCCTGCTGGTCCAGGCTCTGCTGGGATAGCAAGAGCTGGGATCCCACTGCTGCTGGGCTGCCTGCGGCCAGGGACAGGACCCCAGAGTTCATGGGCACCCTCAGGTCCCTGCCTGGCCGTGGGTGGCAGTGAGGGGGGAGCTGGCACAAGCCTGGGGTTGGAGCCCCCCCTTCCTGGCAGCTCTTACCTGTCTGGCTGTACCTGCCCAGGAAGGTTGGGAGCATCCTGCTCCTACCAGAGCTGTGCCAGCCCAAATCCTGTCCCCACCTGCACCTGCCAGCTCCAGGTGCTGCTCCTGGCAGCGGGGATTTGATGCTTCCTGGCAGGGCACACAGCTGGGGCCACTCCCTGCCCTCATTCCTGCCCTGGAATTCCACAGCTGGATGGGGCCATCTCCTGGACATCTCTCAGGGAAGTCCAGCCCCAATCCAAATGCTCTGATCCCAGCCTGGGATCCCCACTTTGGCACACCACGGGCTTGCAGGCCTTGGACATGCCAAGCTCAGGGGCAGCACTGGGCAGGACCATCCCCCTGCCAGCGTCCCTTCTGCTGTCCCCTCACCCCACTGAGGCAGCACAGAGCCCCCAGTCCTGGCACTGGCAGAGAATGGGAAGTTATGTTCAAGCGATGGACGATTTTCCTTTTTTTTTTTTTATTTAAAAACAACCCCCCAAATAAAATAAAACCAAAAATACCCCCCCGCAAAATAATAATCCGATTAAATAAAATGTGCAGTGAACATACCAATCAACACCTGTATGTGCGGTCCAACACAGTGCTTAAACAAAACCATAGACACAGGGGAGGGGGGCGGGCACGGGCGTCACTCCAAAAATAATAATTAAAAAAAAAAAATCAACTTCTTGTCTCTTAATTATGTTCATATAAATATATCAAGGAAGGAGGGCGAGAGGAAGGGAGGGCGGGAGGAGAAGAGGCCCAGGGGAGTGCCTGGTGCCCACGGGAGCCCTACTGGGAGCTCGCCCGCTCCAGCACCCGCAGGTCGTAGTTCTTTTTGGCCACGCGCAGCTTGAAGCGGCTGAGGGAGTTGTTGAGGCGGAGGGAGGCGTTTTGGGCAGCCAGCGGGCTGGGGAACACGGCCACGATGGTGTATAAGGCAGCGAGGTCACTGTGCCTGCCGTTCTCCGGAGTCCCGCTGTTGTCCCCGCCGCCTCCGTCCCCGCGGCGCCCCTGAGTCTCTTTGAGCCACTGGATTTTGGCACCGGCCATGGCGAGCTGGGTGAAGAGCTTGTCGGCCTCTGTCCGTGTGATGCCCTCGGGCAGGTCCGTCACCTCCAGCACCCGGCCCAGCACTGCGGGGAAGGAGCCGCTGTCACCGGCCAGGTCCCGGTGCCCCGGGAGCCGCCCCGACCTCGGGCTGGAGCAGCCACCTCTCCTGGGCACGGTGCCAAGCTGCCCCCGCAGCAGGAATCGATTGTTTTGAGCCAGTCACTTTCCCCTCCAAAGCATCCCCACCTGTCCCCTGGAATGCCCCATCCCAATCCCGTGCCCACACGCTGGTTCTGCTCAGATGTGGGTATTTCCCAGTGTCCCAGGGTTACTGGGACACCGAGTCCTCCTGGTGTCCTTTGGACAGCTGGGCAGTTCAGGCTTTCCTGTTTTCTTACCCCAAACCTCAGGTACCAGGACTAGGAGCCAACCCCACGCTCCCACCCTGACCCTGGGAGGGAGAATGGCTGCACCCATGGAGGATGGTGGCACTGGGTGTGCCCTGCTGGTGGTACCCAAATCCCTCTGCAGCTCCTGGGCCCCGGCTGGCAGTACCCAAATCCCTCTGCAGCTTCTGGCTCCAGTTCCTGCCCAGTGGTCCCCAAACCCCTCTGCACCTCCTGGCTCTGACCTCTGCCCCTGCCTGGTGGTACCCAAATCTCTCTGCAGCTCCTGGCTCTGATCTTTGTCCCTGCCCAGCGGTCCCCAAACCCCTCTGCACCTCCTGGCCCCTCCCTGGTGGTTCCCAAATCCCTCTGCAGCTCCTGGCCCCTCCCTGCTGGTTCCCAAACCCCTCTGCAGGTCCTGGCTCTGCCCCTGCCCGGTGGTACCCAAATCTCTCTGCACCTCCTGGCTCTGACCCTGGCCCCTGCCCAGTGGTATCCAAATCTCTCTGCACCTCCTGGCCCCTCCCTGGTGGTACCCAAACCCCTCTGCACCTCCTGGCTCTGACCCCTGCCCTGGTGGTACCCAAACCCCTCAGCAGCTCCTGGCTCTGACCCCTGCCCCTGCCCTGGTGGTACCCAAACCCCTCTGCAGCTCCTGGCTCCGGCCCTGGCCCCAGGCTTAGCAGAGCTGCTGAAGGGATTCTTTGCTAATATTAACGTGGCACGTACGGACCATGCCAGGGCAGGAGGGGGTAGGCAGCTCTTAAAGGGCCCCTGCAACCAGCTGCTGGTGGTGACACGGAGGTGACATGGGGGACACGCCTGAGGCCTCCAGAGGGTCAGTGAGGGCTGCTCCATCCAAGCTGTGGGTCCCTCCCGCCCCGAGGACCCAGCAGAGACACCCCAGGCATGGGGTGTCCTTCAGAGAGAAACGATTCACTGGGGCCCTCAGCCCTTGCAGCCACCCTGGGAGATCCCAAATCCCAAAGATGAGGCTCTGAAGCTGCGGGCTCCATGGGAAAGGGAAGCACGGATGGGAAGAGTGACTTGGGAAAGCAATGGTGGGAATGAGATCTCAGTGTCTGGACACTCACTTTCGGCTGATAAAGAGGAATAAAACCCCAGTTCTGCCAGCTCCACCTGCTCCATCATTCCCACCCTCTGAGAGGCAGGCATGGGACCCAGGTGTCCTTCTCCTCAGAGGTTTTACTCCCTGTTCTCCCACCTCCCTCAGGGCACAGAGGGCTGGGGCTGGATCTGCTGCACCCCCAGCCTGGACTCACCTGGGCTGGGGGGTGTTTGTGGGTGTGGGGAGGAGGGACTGGCAGGAACCACTCTCCAAAACCAGCATGGGGTTTTGTGGGATGCTGGCATGGGCAGGGATGGCACCTGGACTCTCCAACATCCGTGTGTGGGGACATCAGAGGGCAAAGGGGCTCGAGGGGGTCACTTGCCTACGTCACTTGTCCCCAGGTCAGTGGACGCTGACTTTAGGGCCTGCCTCTTGCTCCGGTTTCCGTGTTTCATTCCAGTCTGCCCCTTGAAGGATAAAAAGGGCATCGTGTCACCTCAGGGGACACTGTGGCTTCACAGAGCCCATGGAAGGGCCGGGGAAAGGCCACCTGGCCCAGCTGTACCTGGTGTCCCGTGTAGCTGGGCTGGTTGTGGAGCAGCGGCGGGGGACACAGGGACAGGTTGTACTGCAGGGGCTGGCCCAGCAGCGAGTACCGCCCGTCACCTGCACGAGGAGCCCGAGTTTGTGGGATCCCGGGAAATGCCGTGGCATTCCCAGCCCCGGGCTGGCCCCACACGCCTCCCCCTTACCTTGTGCCGGGCCCATGGGCCGGGGGAACTGTGTGAGGACAGGGAGGGGGCTCAGCCCCGTGCACACGCTGTTGAGGTTGGTGACGGGCGACGGCGTCGGGGACTGGGTGGGGGACGTGATGGGGCTGTTCAGCTGGGTGCTGGCCTGGGGGAGGGACAGAGTCAGACACTCCCAGTGCTTGTGATCGCTCCCACACCTGCCCTGACCCCGTGGGGTGACCCCCCACCCGTCACCCAGCCCACCCCAAAGGCTGAGCTGCCTCCTCCCCATCCCTCCCAGTCCCCCCAGTACCTGAGCACTGGTGTCGGGGTTGTAGAGGTCTCCTGGCTTCTGCCCCCGCTGCTCCAGGCTGTAGTACTTACAGTGGCTCCACTGCACCACGGGGGGGTTCTGGGGGGCCTGGGGGCCGTTGGGGACATTCAGCTGCATCACCACCACGCCAGGGCCTGACGGGGACACCCCTGGGGACAGACACAGGCACGTATGGCCCAGGCTCTGCTGCTGTGGGACACAGGGCACACCCTTCCCTACCATCCCACTCTGGACTCTCTCCTCTGCCACTCCTGCCTTTCTCAGGCTGGAAAAATCCCACCAGGACCTGCTGGGGATTCCTCTCTGATATCAAAGGTTACATCTGGGAGTGATGATGATTAATCCAGGAGAAATAGGAGCACAGGGGGGACAAGCTGATGGATGGCAGCTCAGCGACCGCTCTGAGCATCTCCACAGAACTCCAGGCAAAGGCTCCGAGCATGGATCCAGGCCCAGACCTCCATCATCCCAGCCCAGCTTCTGCCCCAGCTCACCAGGCCCCAGCTTGCTGCCAGCAGCTGTAACAGGGAGCAGGAATCCTGAGGCTCCCCACCCGCAGTTCTTCCCGCTCTCACCAACCCACAGCTCCCTCCACCCCACTGCCCACCACGGCAGGGAGATGCCAGGCACGAGCCAGTGCCACATCCTGATCATTCCCTGTGGGATTCCCAGACTAAGGAATCCCCTTGCACAGAAGCTGCCAGACTCGGCCGTGATCCAAAAGCTGATCCCACCTGTGCAGTCGATGCCAGCCCTGCCCGTGGCCCCTCGTACCTGAATACTGCTGCTGCATCTGGGGGGGGCTGCAGGGCGCCGGGGACTGTGGCATCTGGTACTGCTCAGAGCCAGGAGGCTGCAGGAACCCCACGGATGGGCTGTGGGGCAGAGAGGGCTCAGGTGAGGATAGGGATGGGGAGGAAGAGCCAGGGCATCTGTGCAGGTAACTCCCAGTTCCCTCTTTACTGGGATGGCCGAACACACGGGAGCCTCTGGAGAGGGCTGGGCACACAGGAGCCTGACACGCTGGTGGCCAGGAAGCCCTGACTAAGGGAGCCAGGAATGGACAAGCTCAGGGAGAAGCAGCACTTGTGGCACCCACCCACCTCCAGCCACAGGAGCAGGGTGTGCTCACAGCAGGATCGTCATGGAATCACCAAACACAATCGTGGAATCTCCCGAGTTGGAAAGGACCCACAAGGGTCATCAAGGCTGATTCCTGGCCTTGACAGGACACTCCCAAAACCCCCCAAAAAAGGTGGGCACAGCACCCCTTCCTCCCCTAGGCAGGCCAGAGCCCCCAGGCAGAGCTTCACCTGGTGCCGTTCTGCTGGGCAGTGGGGATGACGCTGTAGTAGATGGGGACCCCTCCAGCCTGGAGCCCCCCCTGCACAGACTGGCTGGCTGGCACAAGCACTGGCTGCTGGAAGGGCTGCTGGACCACGTTCTGGGACTCACTGGCCATGGGAACCTGGGCAGGGAGGAAAGCAGTAGGTAACAGAGCAGGAGGAACCAGCAAGGTGAAGAGGTTCCAGGTGTTTTTTTCTTACAGCCCAGAGCAACCTCAGCCAGGCACAGAGATTCTCCCAGTCCTCCCGCTCCAGATCCGTCCCACAGATCCCCACATGGATGTGTCCTCCCCAGGCTGGCAGGAATTCCCTGTGAGCCCCACCCTTGGCTCCATCCCTCAGGAACAGGAACGGGGCACACCCTGCACAGCCGGGGCCCCCTCCCAGCACCCCACGATGGGATGGCAGCAGCAGATGCCCACCTGGTACGAAGGCAGCGGCGTGTACTGGACCATCAGACCTTGCATCTGGCTCCCCATCCCACTCCTCTGGCTGCTGAGGAGCCCGGGCGGCTGTGCCTGCTGCACCCCCATCACGCTCTGCATCTGGCCCCCCATGTTGTTCCTCTGGCTGTTGAGGAGCCCAGGGGGCTGCGTCTGCTGTACCCCCATCACACCTTGGTATGTTTGCTGCTGGTTGGACATCACTGGCTGTAAACCTGCCAGAACAGGGTTTTGATGGAGCAGCTTCCCAGCTGGACACAGGAAACAGCCCCAGATTTAGGATTTAGGGAATCAAATCCTGCTCTGCCCCCACCTCCTGCTAAAGAGAGGGGAAAGGGCTTCGCTTAGAGCAGATGTGAACACATCCAAGGGAAACTCCTGGTTTTAAATCCCCCTGGCAGCTCCTCAGTGGGGCTTAAATCCACCTCATCCCCCTCTAGTGAGCTGAGAGGAGAGGGAGGGGAAGGACTCAACAGCCTCTGCAAACAGAGGCGTCCCAACTTCCCAGCAAAGAATGGGAGGTGGAGAAGAGCGACCTGGCCCCACACAGCGCACGGGAGACCTCTGGAGCCAACAAAAGCAGCAGGAAAGGGAAATCTGTCCCCTTCCCCCCTTTCCATCCCCTTACCTGGCTGCTGGGACTGCTGGGGGAGCTGCTGCGGGCGCTGGGAGCTGTAGGCCACTGGGTGACTGAGGGGTCGGTATTGCTGGCTGGAGTTCGGGTACTGCCCGGGGGGGTAGTAAGAAACCTGAATCTATCGGGGGGCAAGAAAACATCGTGGTAAGGACATGGCAGGGAGCAGGACAAGAAAGCTGGTCCCCCAGGACCAGTTTTCTCTCTCACCTGGCCTGGCTTCTGCCGAAGGGAACCACCCAGGGCTTTGGCTCTGGCCAGCTGATGGCTCCTCGGGGAACCGCAGCCCCTTCCCGCGCCTCCCAGCCTCCTCATCCAAGCCTTTCCCAGCACAGTAGTGCAAGAGCACAGTAGGCACAACTCTCTCCTCACAGCTCAGGGGACAATCCTAGAGGTCATAAAGCCCTGCAGGACCCCAAAGACAGCTTAGAGGTGTCAGCCCTGAGTCCGGCCACTGTCCCTCCCCCACCGAGAGCCAGGAGTGGCCCTGGGGGTCCCAGGTAAGAGCCTCGTGGGCTCAGAGGGACATGGGGATCATCCTGTGCCTAGCAGGGGAGTGTGAGACCTGGAGCCTGGACCCCTGTGGATGGATCCATCAGCAACTAGCAGCAGAAAAAGAGGGACCCACTCCCCAGCAGCTCTGGGGATGTCCCCTCGTGTCCTTACTTGCTGGGGAGGCTGAATGTAGCCCTGGGGCTGCAGCACCTGCTGAGTGGGGGCCGTGTGCCCCGAGGCGGAGTAGCTGGAGGTGGGGATGGGCTGCCCAGGGGTTGCCATGATGAATCCTGTCTGCTGAGGGTGCTGGGAGATGAGGGATGACTGGAACATTGCCGAAGAAGGATCCGGGGCTTCCGTCGAGCCCTGTCGGCTGAGGCTGATCTGCCCGAAGGGGCTGCTGAGCTCGTCGGCCTGGAGTGGGATAAGGGCAAGGATGGAGGAGGGGGGCACGTGGGACAGCAGCAGGTAGGACACAGCTCTGCTGGTAAATGCAGACCCCTTCTCCCTGCTCTGGGAGAAGCTCCCCCCAAAAAAAGGCCCCCACACACGAGCCACAGACCCAGAGCAGCACAGGGGGACATGCGAGCTGGGGGGGCCAAACGCTCAGCGGACCCTGGGGACACGCCGGGTCCCACACAGGCAGGGGTGACTCCAGCCCTGGGGCACACCATCCCTAAAAGATCCCAATGGAGACAACACAGGGGCTTGGCTGAGCCCACAAGGCACCCACGGCCCCCAGACCCCAGCACTGAGCACGAGCACAGCTGGGGAGCTCTGGGCTTGGAATTTGCTCTTCCCAGGCTCTTTCCAAGAGCACCAGTCCAGCAGCCTCGGGCATCCCGCTGCAGCACAGAGCTCCCTGAATCCCAACCCCACGGGGTCGGTGTCCGGGACATACCTGATCAGCACAAGCTCACACAACACAAACACAGCACAGAGCACAACAGACAGTGCAGAAGAGGAACTGGGGTTTGTACCAGGTTGTACTGCTGGGGTGGAGAGACTGGCAAGAGGACTTGGGGGCAGGAGCTTGGAGAGTACGGAACGGGCTGCAGCGCCGGGACCGGCTACGACCAGCAGAGAAGGGAATGGAGAGAGATCCGGGGGAGAGGAGGGAGAGGAAAAGGGAGGAAAGGAAAAGGAAAAAAGGAAGGAAGAGAGGGAGGGAGGGAGGAAGAGAGGAAGGAAGGGAAAGGGAAAGGGAAAGGGAAAGGGAAAGGGAAAGGGAAAGGGAAAGGGAAAGGGAAAGGGAAAGAAGCAAAAGGAAAGAAAAGGAAGGGAAAGGAAGGAAAAGGAAGGAAAAGGAAGGAAAAGGAAGGAAAAGGAAAGAAAAGGAAAGAAAAGGAAAGAAAAGGAAAGAAAAGGAAAGAAAAGGAAAGAAAAGGAAAGAAAAGGAAAGAAAAGGAAGGAAGGAAAAGGAAGGAAAAGGAAGGAAAAGGAAGGAAAAGGAAGGAAAAGGAAGGAAAAGGAAGGAAAAGGAAGGAAAAGGAAGGAAAAGGAAGGAAAAGAAAAGGAAGGAAAAGAAAAGGAAGGAAAAGAAAAGGAAGGAAAAGAAAAGGAAGGAAAAGAAAAGGAAGGAAAAGGAAGGAAAAGGAAGGAAAAGGAAGGAAAAGGAAGGAAAAGAAAAGGAAGGAAAAGGAAGGAAAAGGAAGGAAGGAGAGAAAGAAGGAACAACAAGGTTAGTCAAGTGAGCCAACTGCAAACACAGAAGGGCATTGCAGGGGTTGGGAAGCACAGAGACCATTCCAGGGCAGCATCCATCCCATCAGACACAGCCCAGCTGGAGGCTCTGAGGAGCGGGGGAGGACTGACCTGCCCCAAAGCAGCTCCTGCCTGGCAGGAAGAGTGCCACGAGTTCACCAGGGCCAGAGCAGCAGGAGAGCTGCATTTCCCAGCACAGCCCTTGTATCTCTCCCCTTTCCAGCATTCCCTGCAGTGCTCCTTGGCCATTCCTGCACACTCACCTTCCACAGGGACCCCCACTTTGCCACCTGGCTTTATGACAACCCCTCAATCACACCCCACACCATGCTTTGGGCACTGACCCTGTGATGGTCAGCACTGGATGGGGGGGGTTTGATCCTTTGATTTGACCTTTGGTGACATGGAAGGGACAGGGACATGGGGACGGTGAATTTCCAGACCCTTCACCAACAGTTAAACACCTGAAATCAGTTTTTCCAGGACCTAAACCCTTGGATGAGACAGTAGAAGATACAAAGTGGAACCCCAGCACAACCCAGTGATTCTGCACAAGATCCCACCCAGGGACTCTGCATTTCCAGCTCCAGACAGACACCCCAGGGAGACAGCTCATCCCTTGAGCCCCAGAATCCTCCACAAACAGATCCACAGCCCTGGAGCCACACCAGGGCCCAAGAACTACCAAAGCTCTCCCCTCTCCTGCAGCTGGGAACAGCCAGCAAGGAGCTGCTCCTGCTACCTGCACTAAAAGCTTTCTGAGGAGGTTCTTCCCTCCTCTCATCCCAGTCTAGTGAAAACACTGACAATCATGGAGCTACCCAGGCTGGAAGGGACCTCAGAAGAACACCTGCTCCAACTTTCCATGGGAAAGGGAGCCTTAGTGTGGTTATCCAGCAATCTCCCTGCACCTTGAACCCCTCCAGTGTAACTCCAGCAGCTCTTTGCTGTAGGAGACACTGTGAGTTCAAGGTGATGCCACAGGATCCCTGCAGAGCCCCTGGGCAGGCTGAGGTCCAGCACCAACACGTGGGACAGGAAGGTGCTGTGGACACCCCCACTCCACGTGAATTTGCTCCCCAAACCCCACTTTGGGATGGTTCCCACCCCATCCCCACCCCTGCAGCAGGACAGGGCTGGGCTGTGGTTGGTCACAGCCTCGGGAGCAGAACAAGGACACACTGGGAATGTCACCCACGGGTGCTTCCTGGAGGGTTCCAGCCCTGGGAACAGCCCAGCAGGCTGTGGGACACGGAACATCCCTTGGCTTTAACTCAGGGAGGGATGGTCTGGAGAACACGGCCAGCATTGCTACAGGCCTGCCTTCCCCCAGGACTTCAGATCAGCCCCAGGGAGCTCAAATCCAACACCCATTCGGGATGGTCCTGAGGGGAACTGGTTCCAGTTTGCCACCCATCCAAGGGCTATGGACCCTTTTCCAGGGGGCTGCTGGCCTGAGCAGATCAGAAGGAGCTGGGAAGGTGGGGATATGCCACGGAATCACTCAGGCACAGCAAAGCCCAGCCTTCTCCTGCTCTGCCACCAGCACAGCGGGACAGCGACTGTAGGGATCCCCAAAGCCCAGAGCACCCCGGGATTCCTCCAGCCCTGCCTCTCCCCCCTCCCTGTGCCCTGTGGGACTCACCTGGGACATCATGGGGCTGCTCATGGCCGGCTGCTGCTGGGCTGGGGGGAGGCCGGGGGCCTGCGGGGGCAGCTGTGGGGGCGGCTGCGGGGCCGTGCAGGGCAGGAGGCCACGGCTGGGCTGCGACGATGGGGACTGGCTGCAGGCCTCGGGGGCACCTAGCACCAAACCTGGAACAGAGACAGGCATGGAGGGCTGGGATCCAGGAGGACAGGGGAGGGCGCGGGGGGATCCTGTCACGGCTGGAGCTCCCACGGGGATGCACGAGCAGGCGGCGGGATAAGGGATGGTTTGTGTCTGCTCACAGCAAAGCCAGGTGCTGACACTCCAGGGGTGGCAGCTCCCTCCTCTCCATGTCCAGGTGCACACACTGACCCTCCAAAGCTGATCAGGGATCTCCTCCTCTGCCCCACACGCAGGGAAGAGGAATCTGGCTGCCAAGAGCAGCACCTGCCTGGTGGAGGCTCCTCACCCCCACATGATCCCAAGCCAGGGGGCTGCCAGGTACACTGGAGCTCAGCTCAGGACCATGAAAGTCTGTGGGAAGGAGCTGGAGAGCTGCTCCCAGTCGCAGCTCAGCTCTGGGCACAGCCCCACCTGCACACCAACGCTGTCAAGACCTGTCTGACTGCCCGCAGCAGAGGGGACTGGGGGGATCCCATTCCACGGCCTCACTGAGCCCCTTTTCCCCCAGGAAATGGCTGGGAGATGGCAGGATGAAAGCAATCCCTTCCCACGGCAGGAAAAGCTGGGAAGGAGCACGATCCACACTGCTGGCACCCAGCTGGGAAGTGTCTCCTCAGTATTCTGGTCTTACTTCCAGAAATAAAAGGGTTGTGCAACTCCTGCTCGATGCCCAGTGGCTGCTGCTTAACCAGTTCTGCCTCTGATCCCCCACATTTCCACAGCTGATCTCCAGGGATTCTGCTGAGCAGCTCTGTCAGCAGCCACACGCTGCAAAGGAGGGAATGTTCCTCTGCCAGCTGCTCAGGGACTGGATGGGAAAAGAGCCCCTGAGTCCCAAGCACTTCCACCCCCATGGAATAAACACGAGGATGTGGAAGAAGGTGGGCTTGGTGTTTTTTCCCCTCAAGTGACAATTCCTTTGCATTTTTTTTTCCCTTTCTCCCAAGATGTTGCTGATCACTTGACATTATATAAAGCCTGGAAAGCAAATTTTCTGTTCCCAGTGGGGGAGCCCTGGAGGAAAAATCACAGGAAGAGCCAAAAAGCAGCTTCTCTCTCACTCTGCTCGGCACACGCTGGGACAGATCTTCAATAAGTGCTCCCAGCACACCATGAATCAGCCCCGGAGGTGGCTGCAGCTCCCAGAGTGAGCACAGCCCTGTACATGATGGGAACAGGACCCCAGGAGACACCGTGGGCACCTCTGAACTGGGAGATGAAGGTGTGGTTCCAAAGCCAGGCTGGGTGCTGGGATGCAGCCCTGGAAGGATTCTCGTGGAGCAGTTATTGCCCACAAGCACCAATCTGCCTCTCCTGCCCACAAAAATGATGGTTCCCAAGGGTTTGGGACCTGCTGCTGACCAGGGGGAACAGAGGATGGTGGGACAACACCAGGTTCTGCTCAGTGACACCACACAGCCACCAGCTGCCCCATGGCTCCTCAGCTGTCATGGGATTAAATGAGAGCAAAACCTGGGCTTCCTCTTCCACAAACACCTTTCAGGTGTTTCAACCAAGCAGCTGGTTGGAAATCGGGGATTCTGCTCCTCCCTGACCCAAGGGAGGTGTCCTGGATGTGCCCACCCAGCACACACATCCCTTGGTAAGCTGCTGCCAGAACAGAGCACCTGTGACACCCCAGGGGAACATCCCCTGTGCATGGGCTGGGCTCTGTGGTACCTGGATGGACAAGGAAGGATGGAGCTGAAGCAGCAGAGAGACTTGGGATCCTAATTCCCTTTGGCTCCAGCCAAATTCCCCCTGGCTCCCAGCAGCTCTGGAGCTCAAGCCTGCAGTTTGCTCCCATTCAGTGAATCACTGTGAGAGAACATCGTGGACAGACCCCAATTACAGAGTCTTTGATGAGGTAACTGCAATCAGACCAATGGGTGACACTTTTCCTGGCCCTCCTGCTTGGAAAGCAAGCCACAGTGCCAGGAGGTTCATCCTGAGGAGCCTTAGGGGTGGGAGAGATTTTGGGAGCAGAAGGGAATGGCAGCACAACTTGGGGCACAGCAGAGGAGAGAAAACAACACAAATTGGGAGTTTGAGTTGCAGGGGCTAGGAGCAAACTCTGCCTTTTGCCACAGGTAACTCTGCTGAAGGGATGGGAGAGGAGATGGTGAGTTCTGAAGAAGCAGGGGATGGCACAACCAGGTGGCACATCCATGCCAGGCTACCAAGATCCTGGTGCCACCCACGTCCTGTTTTAACCAGAGCATCGCAAGCCCCAGTTCCTCAGCCCAAAACCAGCCTGCCAGGTGCCCTTTGGCAGTGAAACACCTCCAGCTCCTCAGCCCAAAACCAGCCTGCCAGGTGCCCTTTGGCAGGGAAAGAGCCCCAGTTCCTCAGCCCAAAACCAGCCTGCCAGGTGCCCTTTGGCAGGGCAGGGAAAGAGCCCCAGTTCCTCAGCCCAAAATCAGCCTGTCAGATGCCCTTTGGCAGGGAAACAGCCCCAGTTCCTCAGCCCAAAACCAGCCCCTCAGGTGCCCTTTGGCAGGAAAGAGCCCCAGTTCCTCAGCCCAAAACCAGCCCGTCAGGTGCCCTTTGGCAGTGAAACACCTCCAGTTTCTCACCCAAAACCAGCCCGTCAGATGCCCTTTGGCAGGGAAACACCTCCAGTTCCTCAGCCCAAAACCAGACTGCCAGGTGCCCTTTGGCAGTGAAACACCTCCAGTTCCTCAGCCCAAAACCAGCCTGCCAGGTGCCCTCTGGCAGGGAAACAGCCCCACACGTGGCTGGAAACAGCCCCACACCTGCCCGTGACGTCCTGCTGGCAGTGCTGCCCTTGCTGCTCCCGATGCTGTCCCCCCGGGTCAGGATGGAGATGCCACTGAAGCTGCTGGCTTTGGTGACGGGCGGCCGCAGGTTGCGGATGGAGCCGTCGGAATCCGTGCTGCTCCAGGGCCGCGGCTCCAGGGACTTGATCTCGCTCTCGGTGCTGCTCTGGCGGCTGCCCGAGGCCCGGCTCAGCCCGTCCCGGTTGCCCCTGCAGAGAGCACAGGAGTCAAACTGGGCTCCAGTGAAGGGGCAGTGGCAGAGCTGCTGGTGCTGCACCAGTACACCCAGTGCAGGGTGGTGGTGGGGATGGTCAGCAGCTGGGTTTCTGGGACCCTTTTGGGGTGGGTAGAGGGGGGGTCTGACAGCAAAAACCTCCCCAGGGCACAGCTTTTTGTGCTGACCCAGCCCCCCTGTGGGGACAGCCAGCTCCTGGCCCCTTCCCCAGCCTGATCCCAGCCTGGAGGAGACCCCAGCAGGGTCAGAGTAAGAGCCTGTGCTCAAGAGCTCCCCATCTCAGAACAGGGAGCTTTTAAAGGCCTGGAGACAAGGCTGATTGAGATCTTGGACATCACTTCCCACTCCAGCCCTGGTGAGGATTTTGGGCCTGTTTGCCCAAAGTTGTGGCTGCTCCATCCCTGGAAGTGTCCAAGGCCAGGTTGGATGGGGCTTGGAGCAACCTGGGATGGTGGAGGGTGTCCCTGCCCATAGCAGGGGGTAGGAGAGGGATGAATTTTAAAGTCCCTTGCTACCCAAACCATTCCAGGATTCTGGGATATCGCTACCCCCAGAGCTGTGCCCCCATTGACCACCCTCCCTCAGCCCAGGCCAGCTCTGGCCACAGCAGGACTTCATGGAATATCAGCACATCACCCTAAACAGTGAGCCTGGTCTATAAGCCCAGTTAGGAATCCTGGGAATGGGTTCCTGGCCTTTCCCTGGGGAGGGATGGTGAGGAAGAGCTGCCGAGCCTGGCTCAGAAAAAAGAGATTTGGAAGAAACTCCTGAGGTGATGTCCTGGGCTTCTGGGAGCATGTGGGAGCCAAAAATGCATCTCTTGGAAAAGCAGCACAATGGTTACGTCCCCAGAGAGCTCAAAATGATCCCGAGGCCCACATCTTCTCCCTCTCCCATCCAGGAGAACCCCAAAAGCAGCTTAACTGAGCTCCTCAGGGCCTGGGCACCACAGGCAGGAAAGCTCCTGGCACAGCCCTGGCTGCAGCTCAGCTCCCAAAGCTGCAGCCGCATCAGCAACAGGGTTTTTGCTCCATTCTGGGGGAGTTTTACTCCGACCCCAAGGATCTGAGAACCGTCCTCGCTGTCCTGAACACCCCAGGACACAGCCCCTGTGACTGTGCTGAGGACACTGCATTCTCCAGGACAGCCTGAGGCAGGTGACGGCCCAAGGAGAGGGACAAAGCTGCTCCTGCCTGGCTCAGATCCTCCTGTCCTGTCCCACACAGAGCTGCCCCGTGTCCAGAGCTTTGGCTGGGAGAGCAGAGCCCAGCAGGGATGAGGCTCTCTCCCTTTTGATCCCGTTTTTATCCCCACACCGGGTCTGTGCCCGGTGACTCATCAGCCTCAATCCAGCCCTTTCATCCATGGCAAAAACTGCTTAATAAGAAAATGCTGCTCAAACACGTTCCCAGTGCCCTCAGCAGCTCCCGTGGCTGAGCTGGAGCCTGAGACACTTCACTGTCACCATTAAGTCATCCAGCCTTGATAATCAGGGATTAGGGACAACCCTGCCTGATCCTAATGCTGATCCCGGCACTGTAAGGGCAGGGATTTCCTGTCCTTTTGGGGAACGGTTTGAAAACTGCTGGAATTCCTCCCTGCCATCCCCACCCTCCTTTTTAATTGATGAATCAGCCAAAAAAGGACTCAAAATTGATGTTGCAAAGAAAACACCTTTAGTAACTCCATGAGCAGCTGGGCACGGGGGGGACTCAGCAGGACACGGCACAAAATAAATCACACAGAGATCCCTACAAATCTGCCCCTGTCTGTGAGAGCTACAAGCAAAGCCTTCTGTGGAGAGCCTGATGAGGGAAAAGCATCATTCTGGAGTCATGCAGGGCTCTGGAGACACCCCCAGGGGCTGCACTCACCTGCTGTCCGTGAGGTATCCGTTCTGGCCAGACTGGGAGCACGACCATGGAGATGGGGAGGAAAGAAAAGGGAGATTTAGTAACTCTAAAAGAACAAACCCAGGCGATTCCAGAGGCTGGGACACAGAGTGTGATGAGGTGTGGTGTTGAGCCTCCTGCACACCAGCTCCCTGTGGATCTCCAGCCAGGCCTTTGGGAACCCTTCCTGATCCCTGCGACCCTGAGATCTCACAAATCTGAGTCCTCAGCTCCCTCCTCCACTGAGGCAGCTTTGATTTGTCCATGTGACAATCGAGGCCAGGCATAGAAGGGTCTTTATGGATTAAATGCAGCATTTGGAGCTGACTCCAGCTGGGAGTGCCCCTGGAGCAGCCTCCGAGCCAGATGTGAGCGTGGGACACGGCTCCAAGCTGAGAGCAGGGATTTCAGGAAGCAATACCCAAGCTGGACACTTCATGAGACAGACAATAAACACCCTGCTCAAATTCCTCCTGGGAATGCCCAAATTCCTCCTGGGAATGCCTAAATTCCTCCAGGAAAGGCAGAGCCTTGCACTGCTGGGTCAGGAGGTAGAAGCTGCAGCACAGGGAAGAAACTGGGAGATGCAGCTGCTGCTCCCTTTTGGGGCAGGAACTGGTTTTCTGATCACCCCAAAAATGCCACTGCATAAATTTACAACCTTCTGGACAGCAAGGAACAGGACTGCATCCATTGCTCCCTGAAATTTTAGGGAAGGAGCAGATTGGAGGGTGGCTCCTCCAGCCCAGTATCTCAAGACATCTTTGTTGCGAGCTGGACTTCACTGGCACACCCCAAAAATTCTGGGAAATTGGTAGAAAAGGCAACAACAAGATCTGACCTCTCGGCATATTCAAGGCCACCTTCTGCCCCAAAGCTCCAGGAGGATCCTGGCAGGGGAGGGATCCAAACTTACCTCTCGTGCAAATATCCGCTCCCTGACCCGCTGATATTCCTCCTCTCGCTCTTCTATGGATTTGCTCCTCCTCCCATCCTGCAAGGGGAGTCTGATCTGAAGGGACAAACACAGCTCAGGGGTCAGCAGTTGCCAGCGGGAGCAGTCAGCTGCTGGGAATTTTGGGTGGGATGTGGATTAGGTGGTGGCAGGATGCAGCGATCCGGCCTCTGCCTTTGGACCTACCTTGGGACACCCGAGTCCAGAACCTCCCAGAGGGGCCAGGACGTTCATTCCTGGACATCCATCCACCTCCTGCCCCAAGCACAACCCCCCTGCCTGAACTCTGCCTGAGCCAGAGATCAGGAATATCCCCAGCAGTCTGTTCCCAGGGGGAAAAGCTGAAGGTCATCCTTTGGAGCTCCTGCTCCCTCAGGGATTCTGTGCTCCGTGCGCAGCCGCACCCTCGAGTGCCACCACAGGGAAACCAGAATCTGGGACTGACTGCAACACCCAGCTTCTCATCCTGACTGGAACTCAGGAACAGGTCCCAGAGCACAGGACAGTGCTGGGGTAATGTGATTCTGGGTTTAGGTGGGATTTTGGGAAGGAATTCCTCCCTGGGAGGGTGGGGAGGCCCTGGCACAGGGTGCCCAGAGAAGCTGTGGCTGCCCCTGGATCCCTGGCAGTGTCCAAGGCCAGGCTGGATGGGGCTTGGAGCACCCTGGGATAGTGGAAGGTGTCCCTGCCCATGGCAGGGGTGGAACTGGATGAGCTTTAAGGTCTTTTCCAACCCAAAACATTCCATGTTTCTATGAAGATGGGAGTTACAAGACCCTGAGACCCCTGGGGAAGTGCAGGACTCGCTGCAAGCCCTGGGAAGAGAGAGAGGAAAGACACTTGGCAACACTCAGCTAAGGGGTATTCCCAAGGAAACCTTGGCAAAAGGCTCCACCTTAAAACCTGGCCTAGCCCCAGCTGATTTCAGGGTACGGAGCAGCACACCCATAGAACCCACACCAATTCCTCATCCATTTCCACAGTACTTGGAAAAGTTTTCATGAAATTCAGATGCTGCTGCTTGGGTGGGGGCGGGAGCTTCTATGAAATGTTACTTCAGGAAACCCAAGAGAATTCTGGAGTCGTTCTTGTCTCGTGAGCAGTCACACCTGACTTTCCCAAAGGCTGCAGATGCCCCACTGCCCCCCCTCACCTGGTTATCATCCCGATCCATGCTGGTGTCATCCCGTTTCAGGATAAACCTCTGCGGGAACTCCGCGTTCTTCTCATCCTTGATGTGCTCGGAGAACCTCTGCTCGGGGCTGCAGGAAAACCAGACCTTGTTAGGAGGGGAAAAATGGGCCCAGAACAGGCTGAGATGTTTGTGGTGTGAAATTTCGGCTCTGGCTGATGGCAACGAGAGCTCCTGTGCCTTCTCCAGGAACTATGGAGAGCCAGTGAGGGCTGGAAGGAAAAGATTCCTCCCTACTCCTTCATTCCATGACTCTGATTCTTCTAGAGAGGGATCTCCTCTTCTCATGAGGCAAAAAAACAAATGTAGTGTGGAACCCATCCTGCTATGGAGCATTCCTGGGCTGGGGGGAAAGGGGAAGGGGGAAAGGGGAAAGAAAAAGGGGAGAGGAAAGAAAAAGGAGAAAGGAAAGAAAAAGGGGAAGGGGGAAAGAAAAAGGGGAAAGGGGAAAGAAAAAGGGGAAAGGGGAAAGGGGAAAGAAAAAGGGGAAAGG
>VZRV01000334.1:48348-71752 GCA_013398115.1 Falcunculus frontatus
GATGATCACGGCCTTCCCGGTCTGATCCACGTTGTGATCCATCCCAAAATAGGCCGCGACCCGGTGGAGCAGCATCCGGTGGTACGAGGTCATCTGGGGGAACTTCTTGAACTGATTGCTGGGAAGAGGGGGAAAGGGTTGGAATTCCAAGCAGCCGTGTCAGGATGTACAAGGGAACAGGTCTCCTCAGCAGCGTGTCCTGAGGATGTTCCCTTCTCCCTCAGGAGATTCCCAAACCCCACATTACAAACCCCTTTTGCTTGACACAAACTTGATGATCACTTACTTGTTATCACTGATGAACTCCAGAATCTCCTGTTCCAACTTGAGCAGCATCATTCTATCCCTGCCAACAAACAAGAAAGGAAAAGGCAACTTTAGGGACAGTGGAACAGCTTTCCCTGCTCCCAACCCCTCTCCTGCAGCAGAACAAGTCACAGACTCCTGGAGCAGGTGACATCCTGATCCCACACGTTAACAGAACGGGCTGAAAAACTCCCTGCTTTTCAAATACACTCAACTGAACACCAGATTTTTTCCAGTTTAAGGTTGTTTTGCTAACAGCTTTGGAAAGCCTGAATCCCTGTTCTGCTGGAAGCTCCATGGGTGGAGATTCCAGCTTTGCTATTTCCTTGCCAGCCTTTCCCTCAATTCCACTGATTATTCCCACAGCAGCTCCTTTACAGGCTGACGCTTGACAATCTTTTATAGAAAAGGATTTAAAGCAATCAAAATTATTTCTCTGCATTCAACCAAATTATTTGTCCTTCTCTCTCTCCATCATGCACAATCCCATGTTTGGAATTAAACAGGATATAAAATTACAGTTGTGCTTTTAGTTTCTGCATCGTCCCAGCTCTGGTAACTCCTGGAATTCCAAAGAGAAAAACACAAAAACACCTGCAGGTACTGTCTGGAGGTGCTGAAATCCCCCAGGATACAGGAATGCCCAAAGACAGGGACACACAGACCCCTCAGGGAGTTGTTTTACTGACCAGGACCTACCGTGGGTTTTTTTTCAGTGTATTTACTAAAAATTCATGCAAATCTATTCCAGTGGAGTCTGTATATTCCTGGCTGGAATCTGAAAAAAACAACAAGGGCAGCAGAACAAATTAACAAACACTGAAACAGCACAGAGGGAAGGGAAGGAGGAAGGGAGAAGGAGGAAGGGAGAAGGAGGAAGGGAGAAGGAGGAAGGGAGAAGGAGGAAGGGAGAAGGAGGAAGGGAGAAGGAGGAAGGGAGAAGGAGGAAGGGAGAAGGAGGAAGGGAGGAGGAGGAAGGGAGAAGGAGGAAGGGAGAAGGAGGAAGGGAGAAGGAGGAAGGGGAGAGGAAAGGGCTGTCTCTCTGTGTCTCTGTGCACAAGGATGATGCTCCTGCATTTCCCAGCCTAACCCAGGGATTAAGCACCCTTTTCCCAGGACAGCAGGACCAGCACACCCAGTACAAGGCACTCCAAGGCCCCATCAGGAGGATTCCAGAGAGAGTTTGATGGGATGGGTTCGTGGAAGGACACCTTGGCCCCGAGACCACACCTTGGACCCAGCTCTGGACACTCCTCGCTGTCACAGCAGGTCCTTGCAGGTGGATATTCCATACTTTGGTCCAAGCAATTTCTGCCTTACAATCCTTAAATCCTGCAGGTTCTGGAGAGCCCTGCTGGCCCGTGTTTTCCCTCTTCCCATACCCTTTTTAATTTAAAAATAATTGCAGAATAAACCAATGAAGCCGAATCAGCACCAGTGCGGAGCTGCCCCATGGGGATTTGGGGTGGAATTTCTTCCCCAGATCCAATGTGTCTCTTTTAGCCATTTTGATGCCCCAGGAATTTGTGAGTCTGTTGGGAATGTGTCAGCCTGGAGAATCCCCCCTCCCTTTCTCCATGCTCTGCTCTGGAAGGATGTGGATGAACCATCCCTGGAAGTGTCCAAGGCCAGGCTGGACGGGGCTTGGAGCAACCTGGGAGAGTGGAAGTGTCCCTGTCCCTGTCCCTGTCCCTGTCCATGGCAGGGGTGGGATGGGATGGGATGGGATGGGATGGGATGGGATGGGATGGGCTTTAAGGTCCCTTCNGGGCCAGGCTGGACAGGGCTTGGAGCACCCTGGGACAGTGGAAGTTTCCCTGCCCATGGCAGGGGTGGGATGAGATGAGCTTTAAGCTCCCTTGCCACCCAAACCATTCCAGAATTTCCTGATCACGATTTCCTTATCAACCCCACGGTGCTGCCCAGCAGCAGCAGCAGCAGAGACAACCAACCACCCCTGCAACACCTGCCCCACTTCCAGAGCATTCCCAGAGCAGGTGAGCAGCACCTGCCCAGTTCAAACCAGCACCTGCCCAGTTCAAACCAGCACCTGACCTCGAGAGAGCATCTTCCTCGGTGTTTTTTCCTTATTCTTGTCTTTTTCTTCTTTTTCCACCCCATCCTTCGTGGATTTCTCCTCTTCCTTGTCAGAGGGGCAGCTCACGTGCAGCTGGATGATGTCCTGGGATGAAACAAAGGAGGTTGGAGTCCCTGGGACATTCCCTGAGCCACGGCCACGGCTGGAGATGCCAGAGGCTGAGAAAAGCACCACGGGAAGGTCTCAACCAGCTCTTGTTGGAATTTTTTGGCTCCCCAAGGCACAGGAGAGAAGACATGGATCACGTCTAGCAAAACATGGATTTCCTGGGCTTCCACACTCCCAAATTTGTCTCATTCTGGGCTTACCTGAGACTCCAGCAGCCCATCCACAAAGGGGCCCGAGGATTCCTCGCACACAGCCAAACTCCTGACCAGTTTAAGCTTTGAGTTAGACTGGAAAAGGTAAAAAAAAGAGTGGTTACAACACCTCAGCCAAAACACACACTGGAATTTCTGCAGCTGCATTCCCAAGGCACTTGTGCAGCCATTCCCAATTAAACTGCTCAATAAGAGGGATATTCCCCGCAATATTCAGGGATATAAAAATGACTTGGAATCCCTGAACAAGGAGTTATTTCATTCCTTCAGCCTTTGAACAAAATTTTAGCTGAGAAGTTCCCTGCCTGAATTCCTGCGCTCCCTGACTTCCAGACAGAGCAATTCCAGCCTTTATCCTGTTAGAAAGGAGCACATGGAAGTTCCTGTCCCGAACTGCACGTGGCTTCCAGAGACAGGAAAGGCTCAGGAGCAGCATCCCAAGGCTGGGATCAGGACTCAGCTCAGAGTTTGGGATGTCAGCAGAACTCCTACCTTGGCTCTTTTCCTGGCGTGTCCGTGACTCGACGTTCGCTTCTGTGGAGAGACAAAAGGGAAGAGGCTTAACCTGGAATTCTGCCACGCCTGGGACACGAAAGGGGATCCCAGCAGAGATGCTGCTGCTCTGTCTGGAGAGCCACCAAGCCCAGAAATCTCCCCCACCCCATCCCCAAGTGCCTGGTCAGGCTCTCCCTGCACAGCCCCGGGTCTGCCCATGCAGCTGTGAGCACATCTGGCAGCTGTGAGCCCACCTGGCAGCTGTGCCAGCCCACAGCTGGAACGGCAGCAGAATCCAGCAGGCAGCTGAGGGTGGGAACTGCTTCAAGCTCCACGAGGAGCCACAAGCACAGGTGGCAGGAGAGCAGAGTGGTGGGAAGGAGTCCCAGCACCCACAAATGATGCTTGCACTGAGCTTTTTTTCCTTATTGAAATGAAATCCCGAAACATTCCCGTCCTATTTTTAACTGAAGCGAAGCAATCGTCAAGCAGCATTCCTGAAACCAAGCTCTCCCTGGATGCCTTCACTTGACATGAAGTCATTAACTCATCCTCAGATCAAAGAAAGGAGTAAGAGGGAGGTGACAGCCCTGGCACCAGAACCTGGGGACGGAGCATGAGTGTCCCCGGGGAATATTTCAGTTATTCCACTCCCAGGCTCAGGGAATATTTCAATCCCTCTGGCCAGGACAGATTCAGCTAAAGAGGCAGGGAGCAGGCTGGGAAGGCTGCACAGCGTGGAAAAGGGGGCACAGGCTCCGGATCCTTTGGGAAGGGACAGGGAGCAGCGGGTGAGGGCCCAGCTCTCCCTGCCCACACTCACCTGAGATTCCTGGCGCACGCTGACCTCCTCCCCCCCGTCCTTCTCCACCTCCTCCTTGCTCGGTGACCTGGATACATATTTGGTTTTGTTCACAGATTCCTCGACCACCTTTTTTTCCGATTCCTTCATAATTTCCAGGGACTCCTGCGCCGTGTTACTGTTGGACATCTTCAGAGCCCTCCGGCGCAGCGACGGGCACCTGCAGGACAGGGGACAGCAGAGGGATGGGGGTCAGGGGAGGTTCTCTCTGGACACGAACTCCTGCTCGTGCAGGTTGGAACTTCCTTGGAACCCACCTCATGTGCAGATCCCAAACCAAGCACTCGGATCAAGGCCCCCCCACTCATCCCCCGGGTGCAGCCCCAGCTCGAGGGCACCTGGCAGGAGCTCTGTGGTTCTCACCAGGATTTTGGAGCCACCAGGGCTGGACAAAGTCCCTGAGGTAGACAGAGGTCCAGAGGCAGGTAAGTGATGGAGAGAGAGAGAGAGACTGAGGGCAGCTCTAAACCAGCAAACATCACACAGGTGAAATAAATTCCAGCAGCCAGAGCTGTGCTCTGCCCCAGGGCAAACCATCACCAAAAATCTGCATTTTCCCAAATCCCAGCCCAGTTCTTTTTGGAATCAGTCAAATCTTCAGTGAGAAAATGGCCTTGTAGCCCAAACATGCTCTGGGAGATAAGGCAACCCTGATATCTCCTTCTGGTCAGATACTTCAGGACAAGTGGGACTCAAATTACACATGAAGACAAAAATTCCTGATAAAGTTGCATTTAATTGCTTCCCTTTGATTAGCAAGGAGCAGGCAGCCCCCAGAGCCCCTGGAAGCACCTCTGGATCAGAGAGGAGCCTGAGAGGGCAGCGCCTGTGCTTTGGAGTGCTGAGAGCCTCAACCAGGACCTGCTCATCAAATTAAGTGTTCATTCCAAACTGATCATCTGGAAACAAAACATCAACCCTGCCCCTAGAGCTCATCAGGAACTGGAGGACCAGGACAAGGGGGAATGGCTTCACATTAGAAAAGAGGAGATTTAGATGGGATATTGGGAAGGAATTGTTCCCTGGGAGGGTGGGGAGGCCCTGGCACAGGGTGCCCAGAGCAGCTGTGGCTGCTCCTGGATCCCTGGAAGTGTCCAAGGCCAGGCTGGACAGGGCTTGGAGCAGCCTGGGACAGTGGAAGGTGTCCCTGCCATGGCAGGGGGTGGGATGGGGTGAGCTTTAAGGTCCCTCCCAAGCCAAACCATTCCATGATTTTATGATTCTGGTCACTCAGAGCAGGTCTGAGAGTCTAAGCAAGGACTAAACCAGCTCCACGTGGCTGTGGAGGGACGTGGCACTGGGAAACACCTCTGGAAAGACAAGTTCCCAAAAAGAAAAGGGGAGCCTAAATCAGAGCAAGGCTCCAACAAAACCTCTCGTACCAGAAAACACATCTGATGTTTAACAACTCATTTTCAACTCCTTTGGAAGAACATGGCTGAAACAGAGTCAGACCCCAAGGAGATTCATCAACTCCTGACTCTGCACAGGAACAGCTGATATTTGACTATTCCCCTTTAATCTGTGGAGCTGCTGAGCACAAAACGTGCATTTGACATTTATGCAGTTACTGGAATTGCTTCCAGACACAGAAAGCAGGAGAATGCAGGGAACTGCCTCCATTCCATGGATTCTTACAGGGGTTTGTAACAAATTTGCCAAGACATGGAGGGCAGGTGCCCTGGGGTGAGTGGAAAATACCAGATCCAGTGGGAGAATGGGACAGGACTGACCCAGGGAGGCAGCCTGCCCACCTCAGCTTCCTGCTTGCCATCACCACCTGCTCAAGGCTGGCCACGAGCGAGGCTGCTGCCAGTCCAAAGCCACCGGTGGGACAAGCAGGAAAGGGGAAAGTTACTCAATTCAAGGCTAAGCAACACCTCAAGCGGGTGGGAAATATCCCAGAAAATTCGTGGGGAAAAGGTGCAGGGAAATCATCCATCCTGCAGCTGCAAGGGGCTGCCCTCACCCCAGCAGGCTGGTATCCAGCAGTGGTGTTCCCAGGGATGCTGCACAGGGTGACGAGCCCCACCCGAGGGAATCCCACGCTGCTCCGACAGGAATTAGGTCAGGAAGGGAAAAGGAAACACTTTGCCTAATGTGCCTCATTCGTGGGAGGATGGTGCAGGGGGTGAAGGTGGTAAACTCTGCCTCCCCCTACCCCAAAACACTCCATGCTGTAGGAAACTCCTTCAGGCTCATGCCCAGGCCGGGGGTTTAAACATTCCAAGAGGATCTGGAGCAGATTTGGGGAAGGGAGGGAGGAGGCAGCACCGGAACTGCATACATGACACTTAAATAAAGGAGCAGGTTTTGTACAGCTCATTCCCTTTGCACCACCCACCCTCTAACAAGCTTTTCCCCCCGAGCCAAACACCTCAGCCAAATTTAAGAAGGATAACAGGATCTTTTCCCATCGTGCCGCAATGTAACTCCAGCATCACACGGGGAATATCACCAGAATTTCCCAGAAAAGACAACTCAGAGCCACAGAACTGACATTTATCAGCTGCCCCCTCCTGTTACAGCTTCCGTCCCCGCCAGCCAGCCTCCGGGACATTTCCCTACGTACAGAACCCAGGGAAGATCTGTGCACTGCTGCTTTCCAGAGGAAGATTCCTTGTGGGATGAATGAATCAGCCCCGCTCCCTCGGGCAGCCGTGGGATGCAGCGAGGGGGTGGCAGACACGAGTGACGGTGACAGACAGGGCTTGCGGAGAGTGTGGAAGTTCAGAGGACTCAGAGGGGTGGGTGGGATTGAGCTGGGCCTCGGGAGAGAGGAAAAAAATCACACGGATGCAACACCAAATGTGTGTCAGGAAAGAGAACGGAGCAAAGGTGGGAGAAGGTGGAAGGGAGGAGGTGGGTGAGGTGTTGTTGCTGTTTTGGTTTGGGGATGGGGATTGGCAAAGCAACCGGGCCAGTGACAGCAGTGACTGGGCATACTGGGAATGCTGGCCGAGGGCCAGGGAGTCGGGACACATTTACATCCTCCTCCTCACTCCAGAAAGGAACATGGAATTCCACCTCTGCTGCCTTCTTGCCACCCGCAGTTTGCAGCTGCCGAGCCCTGGGAATGCAGCAGCAGCTCCTGGTTGGGCAGGGAATAAAAGCAAGAAAGTTCTGCATTTCCCAGTTCAGATGGATCCGGCAGCAAATCTGGAAAAGGCAGGAAGCTCCTGCTAAATAAACTCTCTTCCTGGCCTTGTTTCTCAGGGAACAGACCTGCTCCTGAGCTAAATGAGGGTGCAAAGGAGACATATGGCTGCCGGGTGCAGCTGCCCACACACGGCTCTGGTGGTGCAGCAGGATGGAGGGATCTGAGGTGGGGATGGAGGGATCTGAGGTGGGGATGGAGGGATCTGAGGTGGGGATGGAGGGATCTGAGGTGGGGATGGAGGAGTCTGAGGTGGGCATGGAGGGATCTGAGGTGGGCATGGAGGGATCTGAGGTGGGCATGGAGGGGTCTGAGGTGGGCATGGAGGGGTCTGAGGTGGGCATGGAGGGGTCTGAGGTGGGCATCGAGGGGTCTGAGGTGGGCATGGAGCGGTCTGAGGTGGGCATCAAGGGGTCTGAGGTGAGGTGCCTCAGCCTCTCCCTGTCAGGTTCCAGGGCTAAGGAAACAGGTGATGAAGGAGGGGATTGTCCTGCTCTGCTCTGGGGCAGCCTCACCTCGAGTCCTGTGGGGGCAGCTTTGGGTGCCATAATTTAAGAAGGATCTAAAGCTATTGAAGAACATGCAAAAGAAGGACATGGAGATAGGGAAGGGTCTGGAAGGGCCACACAAGGAGCAGCTGAGGGCACTCGGCTTGTTCATCCCGATCTGCAGCTTCCTCACGAGCACCAATCTCTGCTCTCTGGTTGACCAGGACTCAAGGGAATGTCTGAAGTTGTGTCAGGGGATGTTTAGGTTGGATATCAGGAAAAGGTTCTTCCCCCAGAGGGTGGTGGGGCACCCAACAGCCTCCTCAGGGAATGGGCATGGCCCCGAGGCTGCCAGAGCTCCAGAAGTGTTTGGACAATGCTCTCAGGGATGCACAGGGTGGAATTTTGAGGTGTCTGTGCAGGGTTGGGAGTTGGACTCAGTGATCTTTGGGGTCCCTTGCAAATCAGGACATTCCACAATCCCAGGTGGGCTTCACCTTCCCAGCACCTGCCCAAGCCACAGCCATGGGAAGCAGTGTCAGTGCTGCAGCATTCCCACCTGGCTTCCAAAACAAGACCCCTGCCTCCCTTCCCTCCATTTCCCTTGGCGATTAACCAGCTCTGCTCTGGCTTTCCCAGACTCGCTCCAAGGGACACTCAACAGGGTCGTGTCCCCACAGCAGAGGGGGGACAGAATGACCTTTACGGTCCCTCCCAGCCCAAATCATTCCAGGATTTCTCCAGCACCCACTGTCCCCCTGTCCCGGTGTTTGGGGGCACCCAGCACCCATCAGCGCCCTCCCGCCAGGTACCAGTGATGCTCTGGAGAACAATTCGCTCATTGGCTGCCCGGCAGCCAATGGGGAGCCGAGCTCCATGGCAACGGGCCCTGTCGCCAGGAGCAACGGGGCGGGGGTGACTCAGGTCCCCCCTCCCCAGCGCGGCCGAGGCTGCGGAAAAGGCTCCGCACAGGGAAAAGCGGAGGCGGCGGCGTGGGGAGGGGGCTGCCATTCCAGGCACGGAGCCCCTCGGGCTCTGCCGGGCCCTCTCCGTGCCCAGGGATTGCCCCAGCGGCTCATCCTCGGCCAGGGAAGAGCGGCTGGGACAATGCTGGCGATCAGAGGCAGCTGCCAGGTGCAACAAGAGGCTGGGAGGGAAGGATTTGTTAATAGGATGAAAGCTCCTGAAATATCTCCATCCTGGGCTCCGCTCAGGCAAACATCACTGCATCAGCAGCCCCAGCAGCCCAGGAAAAGTCTGCAGGCTCGGCTGGAATTCCAACAGGTAAAGAGCCTTTGGAGCTCGCTCCCCTTCCCTCCTGCTCCCAGTCAGGTAACAGCTCCCACTGGGACAAGCTGGTTCAGTGAGAAACCCCAAACCCAGCAACACTCATAAACTCCAACTTCAGAGCCACCTCTCCTGAATTCTCTCCTCATTCCTTATCATCAGTTGGAGAGGGATTTAATTCCTCCCTACCTTATAGTTCCTACAAAACCCAGCAAAATTCCCCACAGGAGGCCGGACGTCTCTGCCTGCACAGTCCCTGTGCTTAGTCATTGCTTTGAATCCTAATCTCCACCCCCACATGACATCAAATTCTGAAATTCTGATGCAGATGGAAGGGTTTGACTCCAGGTGAAAAGGGGGGAAACAACCTTTATGAACAAGGAGACAGGAAATGCAGGTGAGTCCGAGTGAATTCTGGAGAATCAGGAGGTTTCCTTGTGGAAAAACATCTCAAAGCACAACATAATATCAGGGGGAATAAAATATTCTGATATTTTGGTACCTCGCTCCATCAAGGCAAGGACTAAACTCAGGAGAGGTGTCAACTTCCAGGAGTATTCCAGGAGTGTGACCAGTATCAGGACTGCCGAAACCATTTCCATGTGACACCCAGGAATCACATAAAGGTGTATAAAAGTTTTAAAAACATCAATACTTCATCTTTTAGGAAGAAATTCCTCTCTGTGAGGGTGGAGAGGCCCTGGCACAGGGTTCCCAGAGAAGCTGGGGCTGCCCCTGGATCCCTGGAAGTGTCCAAGGCCAGGTTGGAGCAGCCTGGGCTAGTGGAAGGGGGTGGAACAAGATGAGCTTTAAAGTCCCTTCCCACCCAAACCATTCCATAATTCCATATTCAGGCCCTTTCTTTCACTTCCCTCACCTTTCAGGCCCTCTCATGCCCCACCTGGGCACACCTGAGCCACAGCCCCAGCTGTTCCCTGCTGCTCTCCAGCACTTCTGGGTACAAAAATCTCTTAAATACTCTGACCTGGACTGGGAAAACTTTGCTTAAACCTAATTTCCACGTGTGGAAAAGGAAACGCAGAGAATTCCTGCTCCAACCATCCTGTGCAACAGCTCCCAGACACTGACAGGTTGGCACTGGGAGAAAGGAACCTACTGCACAAACACCCCAGGAATTAAATGGTCCTAAAGAACATTTCCCTAAGGAAAAGTGGGATTAAACAGTTTTAATTCCAAGTTGTCCGAGCCTGGAGCTCCCAGCACCCAGGGCCACTCTCAGCCCTGCTCTCCCCTCGGGTAGGAAAAGGGACATTATTGGTTTGATGTTAAAAAGAAAGGAAATGGTGATCCTGCTGTTCTCTTTTGCTTTGATTTTTGGGAGCTGCTTTAGGCTGAGCAATAACCTCCTCAGCCCTCGTTCACAAAATCTGGGGGAGGAAAAAACCCAAAACCAACCCCAAAACAGTTAAAAAGTGAAGGGTCATCGGTGACACAGCCCTGGAGAAGGAAGTGCTGCTCCCAATGCAGCACCGAAGCTTTGTGGACAGTTCCTGAGGGTTCCTGGGCAGAACTATGGGAGGGAGGAAAGAAATCCAGGATGAGAATCCCGTCAGAGCTCCCTGCTCCATTTCACACCACTTCCCACTTCTTCATCACGAGCTATTCCTGTACTCATCCGAAGAGCAGGGAACTGCTCCGGTGACGTCAAAGCAGTTTCCCAGCAACAATTAATGAGGGCTGTCCACCACAGGGGTTTCCTGAAAAGCGAGCAAGGAATTATCCACCTACTTCCCACAGTGTCAGGATGCAGTAGGACAGCACTGAACAGGGATTTCTGTTAACCCTTCCATGGCTCAGTGGAAATCCCCGGCACAGCTCCCACCGACATGCTCCCAATCCTTCGGGAGAACCCCAAGCAGAATTCCTTCCACCTGAGCCCCTCTGTAATGAGGCACCTGCGCTGGAGGTACCAACCAGGCTCAGGAAAAGATGGAAAACAGCTCTTCTCCTGCTGGCACCTGCTCCTGTGCTGAGCCTGCGCCAGCAGGAGCATGGGCATTAAAAACTGGGATGAGGGAATGAGGAATTCCCTCACCTTCCCGAGCTGACCTGGCTGGCAAAGCACATCCCCAAACTTTGTTTTTCAGACCCAAACCTCCACAGGAGGAAGGCACGAGGCAGGAATGTTATCTGTATCCCTCCTCCTGCTCTCCAGCTGCTGCTCCTGCTTTTCCCCACACTGGCAGAGGACACAGAGCCACTCGAGACAGTGAATGTTCTCCAGGTGTGACCCAGAAATGGATCTGAACATAGAAAAAAAAATGGGGAAATAATGATTCAAAGAAAAAACTCAACTTCATCCGTTGGCTGCCAGCAGAAGAAGTTGGGATTGAGTGTGAAGTCTGAGGAGAGTGAGGAGCAGGTAGAGAGATCCCGAGATCCCAAAGTACAGTAAGCACACCTCATCCCAAGAAAACCAGCTCCCAGCACCAAATCTGGAATGAAGAGAGCATAACTTCTTGGGTGTGAGGCAAAACTGGACGATGGATGTGTGTGAGGAGGGGGAAAAGTCAACCCAACCTCCTGATTCCACTAAACCCAACTCAGTGAGAGCTCTAAATTAATTTAAAAATGGGGTTAATGTATCAGTGAACACAAGCACCGTCCTACAGAACACCAAATTGCATAAGCCACCCCGAAAACGTCACATGGCACACAGCCAACCGAGCGGCCAACATTCCCCATGAACCAGCCAGCTCCAAACAAGTAAATCCATTAAAATATAACCCAGTGAAAGAACTGGGAAGGTTCTGTGTTTGCAAAACGATGGGAATTACCCGGGAGCAAGCTGCAGACGCTTGGAGCACAAGGAGATTCCATGATGCCGTCAGGGGAACTCCTTAATGACATGGCAGAGCACAGGATGCCGGCCGGGGATTCCCTCTCTCCGTAGGTGCATCCCCGGCAGCACAAAAGGAGGAAGAGGGGAGCTCATCTCACGCTCCCAAAGTCCTGACTGGGATCCCAGAGCCACATAATTCATTTAGTCCAGCTCCATTTTAAATTAACCCCATCCAGCAGCAGAAATCCTGGCACTTCCCAACGGGAGAGGGACACTGCCAGCTCCCCAGCCCTGAAATATTCACCCACATTAACGCTGCATTTTGCACTGGGGAGGGGGAAAAGAAAAGTCTGATGGATCTTTCTTTTTCTCGAGCCCCAAATCATTAAAACCTCATTCTAAAAATAAACTCACCGTGGCGGTTCTGCACTCTGAGCACGTCAGCTGTTTCCCGATTTCAACGGAGACTCCATGGCCCCGACCAGTTCAAGAGGAATTCTGCCAGGATAACATCGCTCCCGGGAAGCCCCCGCCAGCTCTCCCGAATAAAACGCTCGCGATCTTTGCGGCTGCTCCGGCGAGCTCGAGGCTCTGACAAGCGGCTCGGCAGCGGAGCAGATCCCAGCTGTTCCCAGGGATGTCAGCACAGCTCTGCCAATAGCCACATCCACACCCCCCTCCTGCTCTCCCGCAAATCTTCAATGGAGCTGCCTCCGCGCAGCCCGAGACGCCGTTAAAGACGCAGCGTCCGTCCCCTGCCAGCCCCGGAGCCACACGGGAGGGATCTGGGGGTCCTGCTGGATGGGGGGTTGGATGTGAGTCAGCAGCGTGTGGCCTGGAGCCAGGAGGGTCATCAGATCCTGGGGGCATCGCTAGACAGCGAGGGAGGGGATTGTCCCACTCTGCTCTGGGCTGGGGCAGCCCCACCTCCAGTCCTGGGGGCAGTTTGGGCGCCACAACAGGAAAAAGGTCTAAAGATATTGGAGAGTGTTCAAAGGAGGGACACGGGAATGGGGAAGGGCTGGAGGAGTCGCACAAGGAGCAGCTGAGGGCATTGGCTTGTTCAGCTGGAGAAGAGACTGAGAGGAGACTCCTCAGGGAGCTTCATATGAGGGGCAGCTCCAACCTCTGCTCTGGGGACCAGGGACAGGACCCAGGGAATGGCTGGAGCTGTGTCAGGTTGGAGATCAGGAGAAGGTTCTTCCCCCAGAGGGCGCTGGGCACTGCCCAGGCTCCCCAGGGAATGGGCATGGCCCCGAGGCTGCCAGAGCTCCAGGAGTGTTTGGACAGCGCTCGCAGGGATGCACAGAGTGGGATTTTGGGGTGTCTGTGCAGGGTTGGGAGTCGGACTCAGTGATCCTTGGGGTCCCTTCCAACTCAGGATATTCCACGATTCCAAAAAAGAAGGGATGGCAGATACCACCCACGACATCAGCAGCCTCCAGAAGGATTCACGTGCACGGACAACCCCCAGCACAACACCCCACTCAACACCCCACAGCTGCCCAGCTGGGTCACAGCCAGCCTTGCTCCGCTCCTGTCACTGCTGCCATGACTTTTCACTTTGTTAATAGTTTATTTTCAATTCATTTATTTATTTGTCTTGCTCATTTATTGGTGATTAAATACGGAGGGACAGAAAACAAGAAATGCAAATGGCCCCAGAGAAGTTTCACTGGCTTAAATTTTCCTCAGAAAGGGGTTTTCCACCCCAGACTTGGCAATTCTGCAGGCACAGAGGCCACAATCAAGTCTGCTCTCCACATCCCATGGATGGAAAATGGGAGAGAAAGGAATTATGAGGGATAAGAAGACAAAAATCACCTTCAATCCTATTCCAGTGTTGTCAAAGGTCTCAATTCATCAACACACACCTTGGAATGCAAAGGCTCCAGAGACGGTGTACAAGATTTTCCCATCAAAAGGTGCAAGGAAGACAGATCCAAAGGATCCAAGTTCCTTTCACATCTCCCATTTCTGGCCACTTCAAGTTTTTTTCCTCTCGACTCTGCAAAGAACTTTTACAATGAAGGTACCTGGACAAGAAAATCAAACCATGACCTCATGGGGTCTCTGAGAAATGGGCACCGGTGTCTGAGCAGGGGGAGGAGGATGAGGGGCTTCAGCTGAGCTCAGGGTGAAGAGGACAAGGGGCTCCAGCTGAGCTCAGTCTAAAGAGGATGAGGGCCTTCAGCTGAGCTCAGTCTAAGGAGGATGAGGACCTTCAATTGAACTCAGTCTAAGGAGGACAAGGGGCTCCAGCTGAGCTCAGGGGGAGGAGGATGAGGGGCTTCAGCTGAGCTCAGGGTGAAGAGGACAAGGGGCTCCAGCTGAGCTCAGTCTAAGGAAGATGAGGGGCCTCAGTTGAGCTCAGTCTAAGGAGGATGAGAGGCTTCAGCTGAGCTCAGTCTAAGGAGGATGAGAGGCTTCAGCTGAGCTCAGTCTAAGGAGGATGAGGGGCTTCAGCTGAGCTCAGTCTAAGAAGGATGAGAGGCTTCAGCTGAGCTCAGTCTAAGGAGGATGAGGGGCTTCAGCTGAGCTCAGTCTAAGAAGGATGAGAGGCTTCAGCTGAGCTCAGTCTAAGGAGGATGACGGGCTCCAGCTGAGCTCAGTCTAAGGAGGACGAAGGGCCTCAGCTGAGCTCAGTCTAAAGAGGATGAGGGGCCCCAGCTGAGCTCAGTCTAAGGAGGATGAGGAGCTCCAGCTGAGCTCAGGTTCTGCTGCTGCACAGGAGCTCCAGAGGCAGCAGCTGCAGCAGCCCTGGGTTGCTCAGCATGAGCTCGGGGTGACTCTGAGTGATACCAGCAGGACCCAGGGATCAGCCCAACAGCTCAGCACCAGCTTTCACCCCTTTTCAACTCATCTCTTTGGGGGCTGATCATTCCTGGCACCCACGAGTGCAAAACCTGGAGTTCTGAGCCCTGGAGCAGCTCCTGGAGATACTCTGCAAGTGAAGAAGTGACAGAAAGGGGCAGAGGAAGCATTCCCAGGGCAAGGATCACTGCTCCACACAGAGCCTTCGAATTCCCCCAAACCCAGTGAAGCCAACAGCTTCATTTTGCTGAGGAGCATCCTGTGGTCAGAGGCAGCCTTAGGATCATCAAGGATGGGTGCTGGAGCCTCAGGATCATCAAGGATGGGTGCTGGAGCCTCAGGATCATCAAGGATGGGTGCTGGAGCCCCAGGATTGTCAAGGATGGGTGCTGGAGCCCTGCAGTGGCAGGATCAGAGCTGTACAAGGAGAAAACTCAGAATGCTGCTCTCCCCTTCTTCCAGATCTCCCTGTTTTCAAAGAACATCCCATCGGATTGGACCCTCTGTCAAGGCCCCGCTGTCTGGAGTTAAAGGTGGAAGAAAAGCAGCTCCATGAGAGCCTGCAGACCTGAGCTCTGGCATTTGGGCACGTGGATCAGCAGATTTTGGAATGTGAAAGCCCCGGACAGCAAAGGTGCAGCCTCCTGCAGGCTCAGCCAGCTCTCCCCAAGATCCCTGTCCATTGCTGCGAGCTGGCAGCGTTTCATCCTCATGGAGCACAGCGCGTGTGGCAGGGTCTCCTGAGCTGCATCCCTCTCCTTACAGGGGAGACAGCAAATCCTGTGTGGAAGGACGAGGAGGAGGAAGAGTGAATCAGCCCCAGCAGCCTGGACAAAGCCCCATGGAGCAGACTCCTGCCTCTCACACCGAGAGCCCTCGGCTCTGGAATCGCAGCCACACGGAGAAACTGGGTCAGGGAAAGCGGGGACGGGGAAGATGCAGCAGTTCCAGGTATTGCCAGTGCTCCCGGCTGGCAGGGGAGCTGGCAGTGCCCAACGGGCACAGCGAGGAGGAAACAAAGGGAAAAGCAACAAGACATTCCCTCCTTCCCCACGGTGAGCCCAGGCTCTGTCTGCCAGCCCAGCTTCCACGGAGAGGAGTCGATTAGGAGGTGGATAAATTCCATTGGAAGGGGGGAAAAGTCAGGATTTGTGACACTAAACCAGTGGGGTGGCACCGGAGCAAGTCCCCATGAGCAGCCAGGACTGGGATCTCCCAGAGACAGACAGTGGCTGGGAAGGGAGAAGAGCTTTGTCAAGGGAATTCCATGCATCCATGTTCCCACTCAGAGCACAGAACTCCCCGTCCCCTCGGAAAGGGGGAAAGCCCTAAATGTGGGACAGGCTCACATCTCACTCCCGTCAGCCTCAGCCCCCACAGCACCACAGGGATGAGGGAGAGGAAAATTCCCAAGGATTTGGAGGAGCTGGAGCACAGAAATTCTTTGGGATGGACCTGACCTTGCTCAGGATCCAGCAGCAGCCATTCCCAAAGTGTTAATTACTGGAATGCACAGGTAGAACCACGCTCCAGACAGCAGCTGCTTCCAAGGACACGAGGAGCACACGGACTGCGGGGAGGAGCTGGAGATGGAGAGGCTGCCTGGTGTGACTCAACGTCAGGTGCTGCCAGGTACCTGCCAGCATCCAAGCGCAGGGATCAGCGAGGACACGGACACTTGGACAGACACCACAGAACCACAGGGACACTCAAGGACCTTCCCAAGTCCTCCACGCCCACGTCTGAGCCCGTGTTTTCCTCAGCATGTGCGTGGTGACGCTTCACGGGCTGGAAGCGTTCTCCAGGCAGTACAAAGGATTTTAATTCCACTTTCTGTTTTAAAAAAGGGCCTTTCCATTCAAACCTGGCTCAGCTGCGGATGCATTATCACGGCAACCACTCCTTCCCTGCTTTCCCAGCATCAAACACCCAGAGATCCGGAGGATTTGGGCCTGGCCTGTGACCCCTCGACCCCTCCAGCCCCTGTCCGAGCCGGGCCCGGCGTGGTTTGACGTGAACCAAATCTGTCAATGGCTCAAGACAGACACGTGGGCAGCGCCGAGCAGGGAAAACGTAGCACGCTCCATTCAGCTCCAATCCCTGATAAATAATTCAGGAAGAGAAATGCCGCAATACAGAGCCCAGCAAGATTTAAAAATAGACCATGCGCCGCTCCGGAGGAACGGAGGGAAGGAGAGGGGTGGCAGGAAGGGGAGCACGAGGGGTGCCAGCAGCTCCACACCCCAACCCCAGCACAGGTGTCCAAGTTCCCTTTTAGCTGGGAATTTAACCCAAATATCATTCACACAGCAACAGCGTTCCGGGCTGGATCCTGTTCTGGATGGAGCCCTGAAAAGAGGCCGAGTCCCAAAAACGAGCCCCAGCAGGAGGAAGGATGTAGGTGGGTACTACCCCAAATCCAGCTGCCAGCAAGCCAGGCACTTCCATTCATCACCCACGAGAGCAGCTGCTGGACAGCTGTCCCAATACTTGTACCCCAAATTATATAAATAAAGAATATTGTGTTTACGTATAGAAAGAAAAGCCATAAAAATATAGAAATATCCACCATATCCATCAAAACCATACAAATATCATCACACAGACACCACTCCCAGTCAGGCAACAAGCGGAAAAGTCTTGCCTCAGGATTCCATCGCCCTTCCTGCATCCTAAAAAAACCCCAAACCAAGCCAACTCCGTGCTACCCTAAAATATCCAACTCTCTGAACAGTGTAGGTGTCACCTGGATTCTCGTGGTGGGAATTAGAACACAGAAAGGATGTAGGAAGATCATTACCAGCTCCTTCCACCTGTACGAAACACTTCCCATTCCCTATTAATTAATTAACCTCAATCAGAAGTACAGCCCCTTTATCCCAGTTTGCCACTGGGATGCTCTAAAGGGGAAAATGGGCTTTCCAGGTTCTGCAGGAATACTTTGCCAGATGGCTGCGTTCTCCCCTCCTCTCTCAGCTTCAAAAATAGCTCCAGAAAGACACGGATTTTTCCCTGCTTCCTCGTGAACAACGATCCTGGCTTCCCAAGGACTTGTGAGATGGGAAACTGCCACTAATAAGAAAAGAGAGAGTGAGTTTTTCTAAGGAAAAATAAAATTGTATCATGTACAGGTGATTAAAAACCTAATAACTCTGGACTCAGAGGCTTTCCATAAATATTTTGGAGTTTTCCCAACAAAAAATATGAAAATAAATATAGGGAAGACATGGCAGCAGCTACTGTGAGGAGACTCTGACAGGACCCCAAAACTCCCAAAAAAGCTGCTGGTCAGTGAGGAGATGGAGGAGAAGCTCCCAACGCTCCCACTAGTGGCAAGTCAAGACTCCTGCGATCCAGAATCCACACAGAATCCATCCACAGAAACTGGGAATATCCATAAGGATGACAGGGGGTTGGAATGAGATGAGCTTTAAGGTCCCTCCCAACCCAAACCATCCTGGGATTCCAAAATTCCCTGGTAAAAGGGAGTTGCTCTCACCAGCCCAGCAAATCTGCTGCTGAACCCTCCCAGTCACATCCCAGTGGGAATTTAGGATTTTTCCTCATTCTGGGAAGCTCTGTGCTGTTGGGATCACACTCAGGGTGAGGGGTTCGTGTCCATCCAGGCAGTGCCAAGGACGCCAACTGCTTCCCTAAATCCCATGGCCCTGTTTGAAGCCAACCTGGGGGAGAGCTGGGAAAAGAAAACCCCAAAATTTTGGGATACAGATGTATTTAAAGGGAGAGAGGAGGCTGGGGCTGGAGCAACCAAGCCAGTCACGGAGTCAGGACACAAACCCCTCATCGTTCCCCACATTCCGGGTTTTCCTCTTCCATTCTCCCCACTTTCCCCCCATCCAGGGTCAAATCCCAACACCATTGGCCTCAGAGCTCAGGGTTGTTTGGACACAGGGAAGCAGGCAGGATGGGATCCTACTGGGAAGAATACAAACACCTCAGCATTCCCCACATTCTGGATCTTCCTCTTCCATTCTCCCCACTTTCCCCCCATCCAGGGTCAAATCCCAACAGAAGTGGGCTCAAAGCTCCTGGTCCCTTGGGTTTGGACATGGGGAACCAGGCAGGACAGGATCCTCCTGGGCATCACCGCATTCTCCACGTCCTGGATCTTCCTGTCCTGCCCACGCTCCCTCCTTCCCCCCCCATCCAAGGTAAAATCCCACCGGGATTGGGCTCAGAGCTCCTGGGATGGACACAGAGAAGCAGGCAGCACAGGATCCCATTTCCTCATGGAATTTCCCGCCTGAAACCTCCCCAGAGAGGTCAGCTTCCAGGATAACACCTTCCCAAACAAAGCGGATTTTGTGTCTAAACTCAGCTCAGGAGAAATGAATTCCTCAAAGAAAAAGATGTCAAAGCAAGAGCAAAATTTAAAAAACTTCATTAAAAAAAACCCTAAACGAGCTGCTCTGACGAGTGGGCTGGGCCTGCCCACACTCAATCATCCCCGAAATTCTCCGGGAAGCAGCGGTGACTCAGCCTGCGGCACACACAGACAGCTCGTGCTCCCGATCCGGGATGGAGCTGCCCTTCCCGGGAACCCCTGGATCCACACGTGCCCCATCCCGGTGCTCTGCTGGGGAATCCCGGTGCTGACGGGCACAAGGGATTCCCAGGAGCCCACCCCACACCCCTCACCTGGGCTACAATCCAGGGAGGGATGGATCCCAGCTGGGGTCGTGGGATTCGAGGGAAGGTGCATGGAAAGATGGAGGAGAGTTGAAGCAGAGGGAAACTCCCTCAGGTCTTTGACTGCGTTTGAGTTCAACAAGGCCAAGTGTTGGGTCCTGCATTTGGGTCACAACAACCCAGTGGAACACTCCAGGTTGGGGGAAGAGGGGCTGGAAAGCTGGGAAAGGCCCTGGGGGTGCTGTGCCAGTGGCTGGACACGAGCCCAGGTGTGCCCAGGTGGGCAAGAGGCCGATGGCACCTGGGATTGTCCCCCTGTGCTGGCACTGCTGAGGCCCCTCCAGTGCTGGGTCCAGTTCTGGGCCCCCGTGGACAGAGACATCGAGGGGCTGGAGCGTGGCCAGAGCTGGGCAAGGGCCGGAGCAGCAGGAGAAGGCTCTGGAGAACTCCTGAGGGAGCTGGGAAAGGGGCTCAGCCTGCAGAAAAGGAGGCTCACGAGGGACCTTTTCACCCCACAACTCCCTGCCAGGAGAGCGGAGCCGGGTGGGGTCGGGCTCTGCTCCCGGGGAACACCAGGACAAGAGGAAACAGCCTCAAATTCCTCCAGGAGAGCTTCAGGATGGACACCAGGAGGAATTTGTTCATAGAAAGAGTGTTCAAGCACCATCAGGTCTGCCACTTGTTCCACAGAATCACGGAATCCCTGAGGCTGGAAAAGAGCTGCAAGAGCATCGAGTCCAACCTGTGACTGATCCCCACCAGAGCCCTGAGTGCCACATCCAGTCACTCCCTGGACACCTCCAGGGATGGGCACTCCACCACCTCCCTGGGCAGCCCTTTCCAATGCCTGACAACCCTTTCCACAGGAAAATTCCTCCCAATGTCCAACCTGACCCTCCTCTGGTGCAGCTTGAGGCAGTTTCCCCCTGTCCTGGTGTTCCCCAGGAGCAGAGCCTGATCCCCCCCAGCTGCCCCCTCCTGTTGTGGGGTGAAAAGGTCCCTCGTGAGCCTCCTTTTCTCCAGGCTGAGCCCCTTTCCCAGCTCCCTCAGGAGTTCTCCAGACCCTTCTCCTGCTGCTCCAGCCCCTCCCCAGGCTCCACTCTCCTTCTCCAGACACACTCCAGGCACCTGGAGGTCTTTGACCTCTCCAAGTCTTTACCAAACACCAACAGGCACTTCCAAAATCCATCCTTAAAAAAAGACTCAGACCAAGGCAGGAGCTGAATCCACCTGTCCCATGCATTTGTTTCCTCCCAAAATCCCCTTCCCTGCCAGGGCACAGAGACAGCAACATCTCCCACTGTTTATTCCCTTGAGGAATGAATCCGCTGTGAGTTCTGCCCCTGCAGCCACAGTGAGAGGCTCAGGATCATCTCAACAGGCATTAAATCATTTTAACACGGGCTTCAACCTCTGCTGGAGCCTTTGGATCCAGCCACAAATGGATATTTGGGAAGAATTTAAGGCCAGAAAAGCGCCTTGGCACAGGAATGCAGGGGAAGCACCAGAGGCCCCAAATATTGGCAAGATCAGCTTACTGAGTTTCTCTTTAGCCAAAAAAAAAAGCCCTTTGAAAAGTCTTCAAGGTGCCAAGCTGTGTTCCCTGCCTCTGGCAGCACCTCCTGCTCCAAATTACTTGGGAGTAACACTGAGTGACCCAAACCTGCTGCACTGGAGTGATTCAGGTGGGAGAGGAGCTCCCAGAGCTGCTCTGAAAGTTTGGACATAGATCCCTCCGTGGTGCCTCCGGGGTAGCCACCCTCCTCAAAAACAACTAAAAAATTAATCCATTTATTAAAACGAGTGCTGATCTGGCTCTAATTTAATATGAAATGAGATAACGAGGTGAAGTGAACTGCAGAGGTGCAGAGAGGGGCACAGAGAGTGGGGCTGGGAGCGGTGTTTGCTGAGAGGGGTGATTTAGGCACCTCAGAGGGGTGATTTAGGCACCTCAGAGGGGTGATTTAGGCACCTTCCCCCCAAAATCAGGGGCTTGGAATAGCAGCACTGCCACGAGCTTAAATTTAGCAACACAAATGGCATCACTGCTATAAGAGGAACTCAATTCCAACGGGGGATCCGGTGTCACAGGCAGCACCAGGGGTCCTGTGGAACAGCTGGAAGAAGGGATTGGACACGGATTTTCTCCACTGCTCCGAGGCAGCGCTGAGCCAGAGGGGCTGCTTCTCCCTCAGGAATTCACCCATCAGCACAGCAGTTTCCTTCCCCTTCAGGTCAGCTCACCAGGCCCCTCTAATCAGGGAATCCTGGAATGGTTTGGGTTGGAAGGGACCTTAAAGCTCATCCAGTTCCACTCCACCTTCCACTGTCCCAGCTCCAAGGTCTGTCCAGCCCGGCCTTGGACACTCCAGGGATGTGGCATTCCTTCCAACCCCTTTTCCAGCAGGGTCAGACAAGTACCAGGAACAAACAACGCCTGTGAGACTGAGCAGTGCCGCCCTTTCTCCCAACACTCCCCACTCTGGGAATCAGCAGAATCCCAAATCCTCAGCCCACAGTTTCCCAGGCACAGGAATTGCAGTGGAGTTCCCACTCTGGTTTGCTGCATGTTCAGCAAATGTGGCCAAAAATCCACCTTGTTCCTCCCAACACCTTTCGTCAACGCTGCAGAATCCCAAAAGTATTCCAGGAGCAGTGCTGATGGAAAAGCTCCCATGTCCCTGAGCTGATCCATGCCGGCATTAAGAAGATCCCTACGGCAACAGGTCACTGGGATTAGGCAGAGGTAAATCAGCTCCCAGGATTAGGAACCACCACAGGGAGATCTCGGGCAAGGGGAGGGAGGTGGGGCCCACGCCAGGTTTGAGCCAGGACGCCAAACTGGGAGCCAGGAATTTTTAATTCCCCAAGAGCCAAAGTTTTCGGGAATGAACAAGGATTCTGGTGATGTTCCTTCCCATCAGGAGCTCAGAAGCACAAACTTCGACCAGCCCATTTCAAACAGATCTGAGGACGCTTTCATTAACACTTTTAATTAACATCAACTCACCTATGACACCTCCTGCCAGAAGACAGAAGCAACTCTGACCCTCAGCCCAAATTCCTACAGGTACCAAAAATAAAACCTTGGGAGGATTTAAATGGTCTCAGGGCCGGGAACACCAAAAAAGAAGCAACGAAACCACCTTTCCACGTATCCCACCAGCACAGACCCTCCAGATCCCTCCAAACCAGCACCTTCCCACCTGTTGGGGGATCCCAGGACTGGATATCGTTCCCAGGAAAAGCATTTCAAAGCAAAGACGTTGTCCATGAGGACACCAGAACATCGCACGGCGCTCCCCAGCCCCTGAAGAGCCCCGGGCTTCTCTCCCACCTGTGGCTCTCGGCCTCCCCAGCTCCGTGCGAGCCGAGCCCGGGCACTGCCGGCTCTCAGCGGGATCACCGCGTCTCCGGTACCGGGAGCTCCGGCTCCACGTGCTCCGCCAACGTGCCCGGGAAAGCGGCTCCATGAGACCGCTCCGAGCAGCGGCACCGCGAGGCCCGGAGAGCCCAGGGGGAACGGCAGCGAGCGACTCCCGAGAGCGGCAGCGCAGGAGCCGGACCCCGAGAGGGGCAGCCCCGGAGCCCGCAGCTCCGAGAGGGGAGACTGGGAACCGCAATGAGCGAGCCCCGAGAGGGGAGAGCGGGAACCGACCCCCGAGAGGGGAGAGCGGGAACCGACCCCCGAGAGCGGCAGCCCCGGGCCGGGAAGCACCAACGGGAGCGCCCCGGCGGGAGCAGCCCCGGGACACGCCGCCCCCGCGGGGGAAGGACCGGGGACACGGCGGGAGGGCCCCGCGGCCGCCGCCGTTCCCGGTGCACCGCGATGGCCCCGATGCCCCCAGCCCCGATCCCCCCCGCACTTACCGGGCCGCGCCGGGCCGGGCCCTGCGCCTCNGAGGCGGCCCCTCCCCCGCGGCGTGCGCGCTGCGTCAACGCGCCGTGCGCGCCACGTCATCATCCTGCGCCCGCGCGCCCCGCGTTGCTGTGGCAACCGGAGGGACGCTACGCGCCGGGGAAGGCGGGAGGGGCGTGGGGCGCCCCCTGGCGCGGCGGAGGGAGCGGCGGGGGCGCCGCCGCGCGCGGCAGCGGCCTTTTAGGGAAGGGGCGGGGCGTTGGGG